>JAOWMA010000590.1:0-14814 GCA_025962755.1 Colletotrichum tropicicola
AGTTATTTAAAGTATTTTTTAATTTTAGTTTTATCTTTAATATTTATAGAATTATACTTAAAGGTATAGTTTATTATAATAAGTTTATTAATATATTTATATATATTATAGTTTAGTATTATAAAGTATAATTAATATAATATAAAAAAAATAAAAAGTAAAGTAAACTTTATTTTTTCTTTTTTAATAACTTTTTAAAATAAGTTATTTATAACTTATTTTTCTAAGATTTTTAATTTACTAATTAAGGTTATTAAGATAAAGGCTATTAAGGTTATTTATATTTTTTCCTATAGTTCTTTTAATTGTGTCTTAGTGTAAAGTAAGTACTATAAATGTGGCTTAAATAGTGTTTTTAAATAGTGTTACACCCCTACACGAAGATTGTGGTAGGGCCCACCGGTTCAAAAACCATAAGGGAGACAAGCTTTTGCAGGCCTCTTGCGCATGGTCAATCCACCGGCCGGTATCCACGTGTTCGGGTGAGTCCGAGCGGTTCGCGAAGCGATACGATCAAACCCAGTTCGATCGGACTGTTTTTTTTTTTTTTTTCGGAGTCTGACACCCCTATCTACTTCATGAGCCTATGGCTACTACGGAGAGAATACAACTTTTGCCTGCGTGTGTCCGTGAAGGTGTGCACTCGTTCCTCAGTCACACAGGCCGGGGAAGTTGGGGAAGCGATACCGCCCCTGAACAACCAAGATCCCGTCACACCCCGATGCGCCAGATGTACGGTAGCATGGGCCTCCGCTTCCCTCGACTTCCCCAGCAAAGAAAGACATGTCGCCGTCACTCATTCCAATGTTCCCGCTGCCCGCGTCCCACAGGTGGACGGATTTCCCGCACAGCTCGACGTTCATCGGCAGGTTGTCAATCAGCTCGTGGTCGGAGATGGACCTAGCAGCCTCATTAGCCCTGAATGTACCAAAGTGGGTTGAATTCGAGATGGTGATGAAGTCTCTGTGAACAGCCTTTTGCCACCCGTCTCATGGGTACTTACCCGGGAAACTCGTACGAGTCGTCGGCGCAAACGTCGCCGCGCGTCCCCCAGAGCTGGTAGCTTCGTCCCGAGCCCATGCCAGGGAGCGCAAGTGTGGGAATGGAGCTGATGCAGATCTCGCCGGCGAGGACCGCGGGCGCGCTGACGAGGAGTGCGGCGGACGCCAGGGCGGTGGTGAAGGCGTGCATGTTGACGATTGTGTAGGTAATGTTGATAACTCTGAAGTCGAGGTTTGGGATTCGTGTAACGTGCTGCTCTGCTGGGTTGAAGATGGAATTCCAACCTCACTGGGCTACTCGCCGGGCCTTATTTATACCTCGACCGTGAAGCGCATGACTGATGGCGTTGAGTTGACTTGCGCGTGCCTAACGAAATCTCGATCTCTGCTTGTCTGCTTGTTCTTGGTATGACATTTGAGCCAGTCCACTTGACGTCAGGGCACTATTGCAACTCTGCTGGCTGGCCACGCTCTTAAGCAGGAGACATGTGTGATCAGTTGGGACTTTGGTCGTTTAGTGTCTTGACCACACTTGTGATCAAGAAACTGTCTGTCGAGAAGATATTGGCGTTCTCCACAAAGTGTTTCTTGGCCATTGGCGGTACGGCGGCAACGTAGTATGTAGTAATACTCTTCGCACCACACTATTTACTTGTGGACCTGGTCAACCACAACCAGAGCCAACGGAACTTTTGTCAACGTGCTACCTGTGCCTATGCGAGTGTGCCAATAGACCTCGCAAGGACCAGCACAGTCACTTGGAACTCGCCACACATCTCCAGGGTGTTTCGGCCAACCTGAGCTAATGTCTCCTCAGTATTTGTTAATGCCATGCAAGCCAAGTCGGTAGGGCTTCTCGTGGTAACGTCAGTTTGGTTGCACATAGTCCACAGGACTGGAGACATACCTCGCTAGCTTCTCGGCTTGGGGGCCGTTGACGTATTGACGTGGTGCCATATAACAGGCCTCAATAGCCCCAATCTCAGGGGCCATCGGTCGGCCGGCAAATGGGCGCATACCTAATAGACGATCACAAAGCCATTCGACTGTAAGAAAGTCTTTGTTGCTGAAGAATGTACAAATTCCATGGGCAGTCTTTCCTACCTTATTCTGTACAACGCAGAAGATTGATCTTTCTCAGTCATTAAAATTCATGTCAAAAATATGAAGCAAGATACTTCGAAACAGAGTATTATGTAAAATATTATCTTCATTCATTAGCATTAAAGATAGTCCTTAAATAAAATATTAAGAATTATGATCGTCACCCATAAGAGAGGGTGTTCCATCCGCCATTTACTTTGTCGGTAATTACTTTCCTCCACCATTTTGAATCCAATCTCCCTTCTCCCTCAGTATTATTCTCAACCCCGCGACCAATTAGTATTAAGCTCGCCAAGTCGTGTATGGTTTGGCTAGATTCGCACTGCCGCAACTAGATCTGTGCACTCTGATATCCCTTAGAAGCTGACATCGGGGCTGATGCCGAGGACAAGAGTCGGGTTGAGGCTGGCGCGGGCGGCGACGACGCGGCCAATGAGGATCTGAGAAGAGGCGGCGGTGGCAGCGATGGCGTCCCTGATGGTGTCGAGGAGGTCACCGAGAGAGTTGGAAATCTGCAAGAAGGAAGTGGCGATGGTGGTCTGGGCCTGGTTCCTGATCTGGTTGAGGGTGTCGTTGAGGAGGAGCTCCAAGTAGCTGCCAATCTGGTTGATCTGGGCCCTAGCCTGGGTGTTGAGGGCGCGGGCTTGGTTCGCGAGCTGGGGGATGATTAGCTGGGTCTGAATCAAGCTGGTTTGGGGGTCGGGATTGTTACTCACAAGATCGACGCGGTCAACGATGCCGTTGACGGTGGCAGTGATGGTCTCGGTGGGGATGGCAACACTGGGGCGGGTCGGGCTGGGAGCAGAGCCGCCGCCGCCGGAGCCGCCGGTGGGTGCGGCGGGGATCTTGCTCCTCAGGCTGGCGACGAGGATGACAATCTTGCCGCTGATGGCGTCGGCGTTGGACCGGACCGCCGCCAGGACGGCTTCGGCCTGTGCCTTTCTCTGTTGAGATTGTCAGATCAAAGTCCATTTTTCATGTTCTGGTTTCCTGGGTTGGTCTTACAGCATCGATGGTTGCGCCCACGGCCTTGTTGAGCTCGACGATCAGAGCGGCAGTAGTCGCGAGGTCGGCTCGGGCCTCGTCGAGGGCCTTGTAGGCGGCTGCCTCAAGGCCGAGCGCCGCGGGGTCGAAAGAAATCGTGGGGGCGACGATGGCACCGGGCTGGATGACGATGGCCTGTCTCGATTCGACAGCAGCAGCCTGGACAGATGTGAAGGCGAAGGCGGCGAGAGCAGCGGAGAAGAGCTTGGACTGCATCTTGGCGGTTGGTCGACTTTTTCAAGTTAGGGGAGAGAAGAGAAGTATTAAGTGATTATTATGAAAATGGAGGCGAGTATATATGGGAAAGTCGAAGGCCAAGAAGAGGCTGTTGCTGTGTGAGACTGAGGAGGCTGTAGGAAGATGAGGCTGATGAGGATGAGAAGAAATGGATTGACACGGGATGCGTAGACGTCTCTTATAGAAAGTAGATTATTAGACAACAGGTTTCACACTCACGATGTTTGCTGGGCGTCCTCATCATCTGCAGCCCTACGAACTGCCGAAAACGAGGCTCAACTCGCTCAAGGCAGCAAGCTGAGCTCTTCGCAGCTCCCAACGAGGCCGTCCCTCAAGCTAGGAGCTCCATCCGGGGGTCCGGTCTTCCTCAACCTGCGCATTATTCCGCGTCTTTGTCCAGCATAGCAACAGCGCTGCTTTGCTACGAGCTTGACATAGCTATCGATTGCGTCCGCCTTCGGACATATGACGAAGTCCCCGGGCTCTGCCGCGACGGTCGACGTGGCAGGCGAACTGGCGGCACCGCGGCGGAACGCTAAGGGATGTTCCCGAAGTTGACGTCGGAGGCCTGGACCGATCCAGGTTGGCCCGCGCCCCGCGGCACGCGCCAGACGCTCCGGTCGACAAGCCTGGCCTGCCGGTGGCAGCAGGACGCAGGCTTGTTGTCTCTGATTGATGTCAGGAGAATCCGCCAAGACGCCAAGCTAGAACTAAGGACCTCTTGGGTAAATCGCGATGCAATGTCGACATTTCGTGATGGAGAGGTCTGACCTTACTCAGGAGCGCGACATCGTGAACATTGAGTACCCATTGACGATTCGGGGATTCGGGCAGTAAAAAGAGCCCGCATGGAAATGATCGTCAATGGATACCTGTATGTCTGTGTAACGCTGAGGACCGATCGATTCACAGCTTGTCCTCTGTGACAGGACGACTGCCGAACGCTTTACTTCAGCGATCCCGCAGACCCCTAAAGGAATCGCTTTCCGCCCTGACTTAGATCTTGAAAGAAGTCTTGACAGCATTTCAAGACACAGCATTCGTGAGGTTGTTTCTGCGCAAGGCGGTTCGGCGGGTAAGGCGTCCTGCGGCTCCTACCGCGTCTCCTCCACGGGGCCGGGGTGGTCGTCATCTTCCTCCCAGTAGCCCAGCCATTCCTGCGTGACTGGGAACGGACGAGTTACTCAGCATCCTTTGATTAGTAGACCGAACAAGGCATGAGCAGACACCCTCCACTGGCTCTACAAGGTCTTAGCCCCCCCGGGAGTTTCCTGGGCTGGTGTCTAAGACCAGTTGCCAGGCTACCGAATCGGTAATTCGGTCAAGCCCAACACCCCCACATTCAAACGGGAGGAATGCTCCTCGGCGGCCTCGGCGGCCTCGGCGGCTCGACCCAAGTTGACTCAACTTAAACGTTATTATAGCTCGATATCAGACAATAGCTTAATGAGCCTAAATCAAGCTTAGTTTTGGCTTGGCGGGCGGGCTAGACTGGTGGGAAATATGTCAGCGGATGCTTCCCAGCGGGCCGCATTCAGCGACAGCGGGGAGAGCTCCAGCTAGCATCGATCTGCGGACTGAGCGTATCCAGTGGCGGGCGGACGAAGATCAAGCCCCCTTTTGTGGGATATTCCGTCAATGGTACTCTCCGGGACAACGTTTGCGGCCGTACGAAGAGCGAATGGCCCTGTCTATGCCGGGTTTGTGCTGAGTGACTGGGGAAGCTGGTCCAATCTCCTCCACAGGGATTGCATTCCAGTAAGGTCTTTGCGATCTCTGCTGTTTCTGGTCATGGATTGCTCGCACGAAGGTAAGTCGATGGTACCGACTTCATTTACGTTGGACTTCTCGTCGGACAGTTTATGGATGTGCCTGTGAGTCGTCGCGGGCAATCTTGGGAAGCCTTACCGTCGGATTTTATGATACTGAAAGTGACATCATTGTACCTACCTGGGTGACGATACTTCGGCTGTCTTTTTTTTCTCTCCGACCATTGAGACTGCATCAAGTCAACCCCAAGATTTGTCTCACGAACTTGGCATGGAAAGGGAAAGATCGTCAGGGCGAAATCGCGTGTTCGTCCATTTCCATGGCCTTGGTACTCGCCTCGCGGGACACATCCCGTAACGATCGGCGGGCGCTTTCGGTCATGCACTTGAGAGCCCCCTTCCTATTGTTACACAGCTGCCCGGCGCCTTCACAACAGTGACGCTTCGCTAACGAACAATGACGAATGTATATCCACGTTGGGAACGTGTAACCGCATAATCTCACGTGTTCTACATCAGCCACTAACGTTGTTCTATCGTGGCAATGCATTAGTATTGTATGGTGGTGACGATAGATTATCTCACGCAGTCGCTTTCGGTAGAAAGCCTCATCTAGAGCCGCACCCTCTCATCCGATCCGAGAGGCAGATGATCGGGCCGGTGCCTCAGCTCATCTCGACCTGCGACGATCTTATACTCATTCCATCAGCATTTTCCCCTCGCGGGGAAATGAGAGCATTCTCTTCATCGCACTCGGTCCGACCACGCGGAGAATTCTCTCCTGAACACATGGGCCGATACCCACAATGCCCAGTCGCCGAGCTCGCCGAGCACACAACCAGCTGTTTGCGTTTAAAGTAGGTACCTTGAGCGAATGTACTTGATATACGTAGCTACACGTACATTAATTGTTGACGGAATGGAATTTCTGATATTTCAGCATAACGCGGCTTCGTTGTCCAAGATCGAGTTCCAAGCGTTTTGCCTAGACGATACGGCCATACAATTTACCTGATGCTTTTTATGATTAGACCGTCATTCTCCCTTCCCAATAAAGCAATGGAATCATCCTGTAAAAAATGTCTAAATTCATCTTTGATCCGTTCTATTTCAAGTGATTTTTGGATGCGTCCAGTTTAGAAACACACACTAACACGGAAACCAGGCTTGCCACCACTAAATAGCGTGGCTCGAATGAATGAACAAATGAATAAAATTAACTTGTTCAAGCGACGAGTAAACTTGAACGTACGTGCATGCTCGGACGAAGAGAAACAGGATTCCAAGAAAGGCAGTGATGACAGTATCAAAACTTCAGAATGACCTTTGGACTAGAAACTGAGCCCGCCAGCGTCTTAAGCTACTTAACTAGCAAAGCTAGTCTGGATTCAAGACCAACCTCACACAGTACGCGGCTAGAACTGTCTCGCAGCAAAGTATCGGTAGGCCTTACGGAATCTGAACCTGAACCGTTTACCAAACTTGATAAAGAACCCTGTTAACGTCTACTATTATATGATATATATAACTGATAAAGAAAGTAAATATTTTGTATTACTGCTCTTATCACCTTGTCTCTGTTTTCGAATGGTCAAAATGGTCACGGCATTTAGCGTTGTGCCGCGAAGTGCATTCGTACTGATCTTCCTGACTGGGCCCTCCACATAAGACTCGATCCGTTAAGGACGGGTGTTGTCTCGTCTTCGGACATCTCCTGCTGTTGATATTCCCGCGGAATATAAAGCAACCTCTTCCCATTTAATACAATCCATTCCGTGTCATAACTGAAGCCATATCCAGTGAACCAGGCCCTTCCTTCTAAAGTCTCTATAGCCGATGTCTTGTGGAAGTCGTTGTCGGAGTGTCTAAAGTTGGAGGAGTTTTTGTCTAGACTTCTTGGCCTCAGAGGGCCCGATTCAGGGTCAGTAAAGTCCACAAAGCCGTATTCGGTATGTAGATGTCTTTCGAATTGGGTGTCAAACGACACATGCAAGCCCCGAACCCACGGCGTCTCCAACATAAATAAATGAGCCCCAGAGACGACATCCCATAAATTCACATTCCACGATGATTCTATGTCGTTCCTTGAGGCCGTGGCAAGATGCCGGCCATCCCCTGATATGCTCAAGGATTTTGTTGTCGACTGTTTGACGGGTGATAATGAGGTGCACTGGTCCATCACCGTGTCCCAGATTTTGAAAATGCCATTTCTGTATTGGCTCTGTGAACCCAAGTTATAAGACATATAGGCAAGCTATTGGCCGTCTCCCGAGAATGTTATTAGCTCGATATACTGGTCTCTATTATTAAGTGCCTGCGTATAAGTGCCGTTGGATATACGCCAAATGGTTATATTGCTAGACATGCTCAATGCAAGCTGGAAGTTGTCCCGAAAGGCCATTAAGGTTATTTCAGTGGCACTGGTCCATCACCGTGTCCCAGATTTTGAAAATGCCGTTTCTGTATCGGCTCTGTGAACCCAAGTCACAAGACATATAGGCAAGCCATCGGCCGTCTCCTAAGAATGTCATTAGCTCGATATACTAGTCTCTATCATTGAGCACCTGTGTGCAAGTACTGTCGGACATACGCCAAATAGTTATACTGCCAGACATGCTCAATGCAAGCTGGAAGTTGTCCCGAAAGGCCATTGAGGTTATTTCGGCGGCACTGGTGTCGATCCCGTGAATCTCTATGAAGTGACCGTCTGTAAGGTCATCCTCATCACAATGCCCCAGGATGAAATCATTTTCTTGCGACACCTGCTTGTTGGGGCCACAGAATAGCTCACTGCGGGCGCCGGTTTTCGTGTCCCAGATCATAACTTTTCCTTTGTTAGCCGAGAATGCAATTTTTCGGTTGTCTTTGGACAGGGTCATGGCGAGTAGGGCTGCGTCGTGATTCGTGCGTGAAATGTCCGCGGAGAACACGACGGCCTGGTGGCATTCTGCCAGTGGCACATTGTATGCGGTTGTTGTTCTCCATAGTTTGATTTTGTCGTCGCCAGGGTACATGTAGTGTGCCGCAAAGTGATGCTCATCCGAGTAGCAGATGAGTCGGCTTAGAAGATGACTTCTGTCAGACCAAAGCTCGCTTTCGCATGATAGGTCCCAGATTTTGATAGTTCCGTTGTGTGATGCCGTGGCAAGTCGTCTAGCAACCGGGGAGAAGGCCATTGAAATCGTTTCCAGATCATGACGTTCGAGCTTCCACGTCAAAGCGCCCGTAGCCGTATTCCAAACGGAGACCCATGACCCAAAGGCTGCTGCCAGAAGCTTTCCATCAGCTGAGAACGCTATGGACTGTACAAACCAGTCGAAATCTAGAGAACGGCCGTGCCACAAGGCTAAAATAAGCTGGCCAGTCTTCCGATCCCAAATCTGAACCTCAGTACCAGTACCACCGGATGCTATCCACTCTGCGTCGCGGGACCATGCCAAGTGGTAGACCGATGGTTTTTCGTACGAGTAAGTCCATGTCTTTTCGGGTGAGATTGTTTGAATCACCTGCTCACATTCTCCCGTCATTGTGCTCCATATGCGTATAGTATCATCTTTCGACGCTGAAGCAAGCCATTGACCGTCTTCGGTGAAGGTCAACGCGAGGATGAGATCTGTGTGGCCCTCGAGTGTGTGAGAATGGGTTGCCATCGCAGTGCTCCAAATTTCGATGGTATTATTCGAACGTGAGTATGCAACTTTGCAGCTCTCTGATGAGATGGCCATCCGCAAAGAGTCATCGGCCTTCTTCAGATGTGGCGGACTCGTGGATGCAATTGCCTGTCGCCCTATCCCAGACTTTAACGGTTCCATCACGGGATCCAGAGACAAATGATGCACCATCCGCGGAGAAATCCAGCGCATCCGCAGCTGTTGGATCCAGTGGATCCGAAAAATAACTGTCAAACCTTTTACCGTGGCCGCCGACTGTGTGCACGCAAGTGCCACTATCAGCGTGCCAGAGCTTGACTGTGCCGTCTCGATGACTAGAAATCAGCCATTGGCTGTCGCGCGAGTAAGCAACAGTTCGGACGCCATGTTCGTGCCCTTGCAGCGTTTGCAAGCACGCGCTCCATGTGTCGTCCACCCCTGACGTGACCGTGACCCATGTAGGCGCCTCATGCCGGAAGTGATATCTCACAATGCTCTCTTCAGGGCTGAAGACTAGGGCTGTCGCATAGAGCTGCAATGGGTATTTTTCGATCTCCACTCTATGATAGAGCAGAAATCTGTTTGCATCGTGTATGAATTCTGCCAGGCCTTGTCCGTCTTGGCTTCCTCTTCCATCCTGAACCACTGTTAGCTAGTAGACTTGCCATACTTACGAAATGAGCCTTGGCTTACAACCAGCATCTGAAGCTTTTGTACGGCTTGTACTGCCTGTGGAAAGTGGTGGAGCAGAACCAGGGCCTCTACCCAGTATAGAAACTTGGCTTCGAGGAAGTCCTGAACCTTGTCAATGATATCAGGATCCGTCAGCGAAAGTGGTGACTTTGATAGTCTCCTTTCTGCTCCAGCCCAATCGGTCAAAGGGTCAATCCAGTAAATGCAGCAGTATTGCAAAGCGGATAGCGGATCTGTGCTCGGGCGGTTGATCTCCGTATGAGATATATCAGGTATCTCCAAACCATAGATGTCGCGTTTTAGGTGTTTTGAACTACCCAGGACGTCCAAAGAGTTCCAGAAGATGGAGTAATGACGATCCGCGATACTTAGGAGGTTGGAGGCCTTGCTCTGGAGGAAGTCCACGGCTGACTGATGGACAAAGTAGACCTTACCCCCTTGGGTATTCAAAAAAGACCCACAGGACGCAACGGCCTGCTCTAGGGACTCAATGGCATGGTCGTCCAATGGTGATTGGATAAGAGTAAGAAGTTCCTCCAACGTGACGGGACGTTTCAGGACTGAGACGATGGTCAAGATCTCTTGGCACAGGTCTACATCCTCGGAGGCGATGGAATTGATCATTCGTGTGTAAAGGGCATCAAGACCTGGTGGAAATGTCTTGAGAACTTTCATAACGTTAAGCTTCTTGACGCCGCCGCCGAACAGAGCTTGACACACTAAAGCGACCCATAAAAAGGTATCATGTGATTCTTTCCTTAGGTACGCCTCAATCTTTGCGCAGGTGTTATTGTCAAATTTCTTGCGGTTGGCCAGCTCTGCTACCTTTTGCTCGATGTACGACTGGACTGCCTCGGAGATGAGGCTGTTGTGCAACTCGAGAGTGACAGTTAACGCGTTGTCATTATTGTCTGTTAGATCGTCATCGAATTCTCTCCACTTGCGACTCGAAACAATGATCTTGGCACGCGAGAGCTCCGACATCTTTTCGACGAAACCCAAAAGTTTCGGCCGATCCTTGACACATTCGTCGAGGGCATCCACGATCAACAGGACACCATCCATACACGGATCGCTGAGCATGGAAACAAAGAGCTCAGACATGGTTTCCCAGGCGTTGTGGTCCTCGAAACGAGCCTTGCCGCCGTTATCATACACGGCGAGCACCTGCTTGAGAAGCCAGGGGTACTTCTGAACCAGTTGATAAATGAGACCCCGCAAAACGGACGTTGCGTTATTAAGGGCTGGCAACGTAGCTTGGCAGAAGAAGTAGCACAGTCGCTCCATCTCGCTTTCCTCAAGCGTCTCGATGATGCCACAGAGAAGCATCGTTTTGCCCTTGCCTGGGTCACCTCTGATCCAAAGTCGACGGCTGTTCGGGTCCGTTCGCCAGCTTCGGAATTCGGGGAGATCTAGGATCCATTTGTATGATGCTTCAATGAGGCTATGCTTCCCATCTTTTCCGGCAATAATGCGTAGCCTGTCCTGCTTTGGGTCCGTCTGGAACAGATCGTTTAGGCATTTTCGGCTGTGCTCGTCTGTTTGTATCTTTTCCATTTTCGTGATCAGGCACTGAATGGCAGAGGTGACACATTGAAGGCTCGTCTCCAGGCTTTTTGTACTGACGTCAATATTGTGGAGGAAACCAAGCATTTCTCTGCTGCCGTCAATGGCGACTTGGTCGTTGTATGTCTTCAAGTCCTGCATCAGGGCAGTCTCGGAGGTTTTGATCGCTTTCAACTGGCTGTCCCAGTCATCCCATTTTCCAAGATCCCTGCAAAAGGTGGCGCAACAGTTCCGAAAATATCGACAGATGCTCTTCATTTGGTATGAGAGGAGCTTCTGATACAAGCTGGAAAACTGGTTTTCAATCTTGTCTCGGAGTGCGAGATGTGCGTCGGAAGTCGTTGTGTCGAGTAGGCCCACCAAAGTCCAGTACCACTCCATTCTTGACACGACATAGGTTATGCCGTCGATATTGCTGCTGGACTCTTTCAATGGATTGACGATTATCTGAATCTCGTTAGTAATTGCTCGTACTATCGTCACTTCACTGACCTCAAGCGCAAGCGACACGCCAACCCAGGCAGTGGCTGCTGGCGGGCTGGCTTGCACAACTTGGCTGATTACTGGCTTCATGGGTGTCGCAAATTGTATCGCATCGTTGATCTTCTTGTACACAGCTGCGCTTTTCTCCCTTTTTTGCAGCCCGCCTTCGATCATCTCTCTCATCCTGCCCCATTCCTCGCGCGTAAAAGCCGCGATTCGGTTTTCGGCCTCATCGGTAGGATCCGAATCAATGTCTTTAACCTTGACAGATAAGAGCTTTTCGTATGCATCGACAATCTTGGGTTCCCCTGATTTGAGCGCATCGTATGCTTCGGCCAAGACACGTTCTTGAAGACTTGCTGCGTAATTCTCGGCAGCCCAGGTCGATTCAGACAATGGTTCGGTAGCTGCAATCGGGGGGGCCAGAACCTGGGAGGTCGTGGTCGTCGGGCTCTGTGAGTTGGAGGCCTCGAGAGGCACAGTCGAAGTATCGGTTTGATCTGTCACTGTCACACCAGGGGCCGTGATGATCTCATTCGAAGGGTGGGAGGGAATAGCTATTGCGACTAGAGTATCGCAGGAGACTCCAGACGTTGTCGTTGACGCGTGGTTGGCGCTACCCGCGGGCTCCAAAGGAGGAGAGGCAGAATGATTCGTTAAGGCCTGACGGGTGGGATCAGGCTGCAGCAGCGGACTTGGCGATCTGTCCTCGTCCCGAGGCCGTTTGAGAAAGGCCTTCAGACGTTTGAGGCGCATGGTGAACGCCAGCGGAAGGTGGATAGAGCAGTTGGACTGCGGAAGTGCTTAAAGTTAGAAAGTACTACCAGTGTCTGACGTGACGAGGAGATGGTTGAAGAGTGTTGGGCTTGTTCCTTCAACGGAACATGGGCTCGGAGACAATCTTGTGTCCTCAGTCATTTGTGCATGACGGCCTTGCGCCAAGACGTGAATAAACACCTCATCGATCCTGTGGCCGCTGTTCTAACCGCTCACAGACGCAACTGGATATGCGTACAGGGGCCGCCTGCATACTGATCCAATCAGTCGCCTAGGTAGAACACCTCTGACCCGACCCCATCACTTTTCTTGCTCAGTCCTCCGCTCCATAATCCCCGCTAAGCATCTCTTACCCCGGCCGACCACTTCTCGCCATTGATCCTAACGAGACAGACACGGGACTTGTTTGACCGATCCTCCGCTAGCGAAGACAAACCGTTTGCCTCAGCATACTGGGTGTTCCCTACCGCCAAGCAGTAAGCCAGTGGACCACATGGACGCTAAAAACAGGAACGCAACAATCAAGCCAATCACTCACCGGCGCCTGCTCCCGCCGGACCAAGTCCCAAGCCCAGTATGATGTTTGACCACTGCCATTTCAGGTACTTCTGTCAGCTGGAGTTACCCAGACTGTTTCGAGAATGTAGTGGCAGCACACTATGCTACGCAAGTGGAATCTTCTCACCTACTTACTCACCTAATTACTGCTACTTTTAATGAGGTTGAAATGTGAGGAAGGGTGAGCTAGGGGTGAGGAGAACTTAGTGTTGATGGCTTGTTAGTGCATCCACATACTATTGTTAACCCGTCTACCGAAATCAGAACTTTGGCGACTGAGAACACATTCTCGTAATTAAGCGCCCAACCCCTGGAAAAAATTCGTTATCTTTTTGGTATTACTTTCCCTTCCACTTCCCCTCCCGCTAGTTCCCTCTTTCGTTTTCCTCTAAAGCTTCTTTTCTTCGCTAAACGTGCTGAACTTAATTATCTATACCCCCAAACGCTAGAACTTTACATTCTAGACTATTGCGAAACTTCTCGATTGCTAATCATGCCTCCACCAAAAGACTTGATTGCTATAGCGACAGTAGTAGGCTATAAGCAGGGCGCCCACACAATACGCGACAGCTAGGCAAGCCTAGAGAAGTACGTGCCCAATACGTTAGCTATGCATGCAACCATCCTTAATCGCTTCGCAATGTATGTCTAAGCCTCGCTTGGAACGAATTTACTCTCGCTGATATTCGTGTAGTTAGTATTGGCATAATGCCACTGAGAAAGCAAAAGAAATAAACACGACACAACCTGACTTTGACACTATTCGATCTTATGTCCTAGGAAAGAACGCGCCCGCTCTGGATATAGCAGATGTAAAAGATTTCTTTCGCTTTTAAATAGCCTGTAGCTGTGGTAGGATCATAGTAAATAGTAGGCTAACGGCTGAATCTATGGTCAGTAGAGCAGAGGACTTTTACCGTGCTTTCACTCTCAAAACTAGTACTAAGACTAATAAGTATTAATACTTAGAGATCTATAGAGTAGGTCTCTTCCTTACTAATTCTTATACTTTTACTAACTTTTTATAGTAGATTAGATACGTGCTTATAGTAGAAGGTGTACTTAAGGATAGAAAGAAGCTAAAGTATAATTATAAGGATATTAGTCCCCTAGGTTAAGGGTGGGATACCTAAGAGTATAATAAGTATTAGTACTTACTAACAGGCTATTAGACCCTTATTAGGCCGGTAGATATTTAAATAAAACTACTATTTACTATATAATTAGGTAAACTAAGTAATATTTAATATAATTACCTAACTTCTATTATTATTATTTATTATTATATTTTTTCCTAGTTATACTTAATAAGTCTTATTTTTTATAATTATATTATTTTTACCTTATACTTAAGACTAGCTCTAGATATAGTTAGTAGAATAACTACTTATTAGGCTCTTATTATTATAACTACTATAAAGGTCTATAAAATCTTTTTATTAAATAATATAGTTATAATTATAAGTATTAATAAAGTTAATAAGGCTCCTAGAGGTTATAAAGTCTATAAAGTCCTCAAGACTAATAATATAGTCTTTATAATCTAATTAATTACTATTATATAGTAATAAGTCGACTAGAATATAGTCCTTCTCTAGGCTCTTATTAACTAAGTAACTATATTATTTACTTAACTAACTAATATAAAGTACTACTATAAATACTCTCTAGTATATAATTACTAAACTCTTACTAAAAGGGACTCCCCTACTAAAATATAAAATTAACTAACTATAATAAAAAATAATAATACTTTTTAGCTTATAATTTCTATAAATTACTAAATATAATAAGCCCTTACTTAGGTTAGTCTGACTCTATAAATATTATAATAATAATACTAAAATAGTTTAATAAACTTTTTATAAACTAACTTTATAGTATTTACTTACTAAGAATATATTAATCCCAGTCTTTAAGAGTACTAACTAT
>JAOWMA010000591.1:0-11679 GCA_025962755.1 Colletotrichum tropicicola
ATCTAAATTAAGGTACTCTATAGTAAAATACTTAAAAATTATATTATTATAATAAGTTTAGTTTACTTAATCTTTCTATTAAGTTTAAAAACTATAAAGTAAGTTAATTATAGTATTAAAAGTAATAATAAGGTATATTTATATAGGTTAAGTTTATTAAGTTATTCTAATAATTAGTAGTAGGACTTAATTTACTCCTAGGTAAAGTAATTACTAACTAAATAGGATTCTATAAGCCCTAGGAGTAATAAGTTATTATAAAGAACTATACTATTTTTTTTAAGAAAAAATAACTACTTAACTAAAGTTTAATACTTTAAAGTTATAATTTCTATCTTTAAGTTAATAGACCTTAAGAGTGAAATAATAACTAAGGTATAATTATTATTTAATTTAGAGTTTATAGTATAAAAATAAAGGTAGATAGTAATAAACCTACTAAATTATAGGGTTATAAGGTAAGTTATTATAATAAATAGTAATAATAAAGTATATTTATAAGGGTTATAAAGTAATTTAAACTATATTATATAGTTATCCCTAATAAACTTTAGTATTTAAACTATTTTACTACCCTAGAGAGCTTAGTATATAGTAGTTTTCCTATAAGAGATAAGACTAAATAGTATTAAAATATTTAGACTTTTTAGATAGACTAATTAATTTATATAATATCTAAGAGACTAAACTATAAGTTATTATTATTTCCTAAGAGACCTAGAGAGTCTTATTAATTATTATCTTTACTAAAGAGTATATAATAAACTTTAGACTCCTATAAACTATTTAGAAAGTACTAATAAATTAGAAGGCTTAGGTACTAAAGACTATATATTACTACTAGAGCGGTTTATACTATATATACCCCTACTTCTACTATAGCCCTATATAGATAGGCCTAGAGGCCTATTTAGTTAGGGTAGGTAGGGAGTTTACTAACTACTACTTTAGCTATAAGGCTTATAATAATAGGGTTCTAACTCTTATACTTATTTTTACTACTTTAGAGGGCCCTAAGTTCTATAGTATAACTAAGTCTAAAGACTGGGCACTTATAAGGTACTATACTAACTACCCCTTCTACTATAAGGCTTCTATAGTAGTTTTTAGTACTTATAGTTTTACTCTTACTACCCCAGAGGGCCCTAAGTTTTATAGTACGACTGAGTAGCTAGGTTAGGAACTATTATAGTAGGCTTAGTACTTATATAGTACTATACTAATTACCCCTTCTACTATAAAACTTCTATAGTAGTTTTTAGTACCTATAGTTTTACTCCTACTATTCTAGAGGGCCCTAAGTTCTATAGTATAGCTAGGCAGTTAGGTTAGGAACTATTATAGTAAGCTTAGTACTTATATAGTATTATACTAACTACCCCTTCTACTATAAGGTTTTTATAGTAGCTTTTAGTACCTATAGTTTTACTCTTACTACCCTAGAGGGCCCTAAATTTTATATAGCTTTCTAAGGGCTAGACTAGAAACTATTATTACTTACTTAAATACTTATAAGGAGTAACGATCTCTATAGTTTTAGTTATTTAATATCTAATAGTAAGTATTAAACCCCTATTATTTACTTAAAATAGGTCTATTAGGGTTATAAAAATAGACCCTACTTAAAAGGTACTTTTAGTTTATAAGCTGCCTAAGTAACCCACTCTATAGAGGGCGGCCTAGTTATTCTACTCCCTACGACTGAGACTATAGTAGTCTTTAAGGTTATATAAAGAGGGACTATACTAAGCTTATTAAAGATATAGGATATTATACACTATATTACTATAGTATATACTTACTACATAGCTATAAAAGTACTAAGTTAAGTAAAGAGAGGTTTAGTACCTCTTTTTATAAACTCTCTAATATAATTTTAGTTTAAACTCTATAAAACTAAGTTTTCCCTTAATTTTTTATTTCCTAAAAAATAAATTAGTATAGGAAAATAAAAAAATTAACTTATAAGGTATAAAGACTTACTATAGTTTATATACACCCCTATCTTTAGCTTAAGTACCCTATAAAGTAAAATAAGTACCCTATAAGGTAGGAGGGGTATTATAAGTACCCTATAAGGTGTTTACTACTAGGTTTAGAAATTTTAAACTTAGTTTTCTTAGTAGCTAGGGCTACTATAAATATAGTAACTGAGCTACTAAATAGTTACTAAAAGGCCCTATAAGGGCTCTATATCTCTCACCCTCCTATAGTCCTAGTAGTTGAGATATATAGGGTAGACTTTAACTTACTAAGTACCCTATAAAAGGTAAAATAAGTACCCTATAAAATAAATAATAAGTACCCTATAAAAACTAAGATAGGTACTCTATAATAGGTAAAGATAAATACCCTATAAAGGGTAAAAATAAGTACCCTATAAGAGATTTACTACCGGTTTTAAAAATTTTAAATATAATTTTCTTAGTAGTTAAGGCTACTATTAATATAGTAACTAAACTACTAAGTAGATACTATAAGGCCCTATAAGGGCCCTATATTTCTTACCCCCCCGCAGCCCTAGTAATTAAGATATCTAAGTCTAACTTTAACCTACTAAGTACCCTATAAAGGGCGAAGATAAGTACCCTATAAGGCGCCCGCCGCTAGTTTTAGAAATTTCAAACGCAGTTTTCTTAGTAACTAGGACCACTATTAATATAGTAACTAAACTACTAAATAACTATTAAAAAGCCCTATAAGGGCCCTATATCTCTTACCCCCCTGCAGCCCTAGTAGCTAAGATATATAAGGCGGACTTTAACTTACTAAGTACCCTATAAAAGGTAAAATAAGTACCCTATAAAGTAAATAATAAGTACCCTATAAAGGGTAAAATAGGTACCCTATAACGGGTGAAGATAAGTACTCTATAAAGGCGAAGATAAGTACCCTATAAGGTGCCCACCACTGGTTTTAAAAATTTTAAATGCGTTTTTCTTAGTAAATAGGGCCACTATTAATATAGTAACTAGACTACTAAATAGATACTAAAAGGCCCTATAAGGGCCCTATATCTCTCACCCCCACACAGCCGCGCAGCCCTAACAGCTAAGATATCTAAGTCCAACTTTAGTCTACTAAGTACCCTATAAAAAGTAAAATAAGTACCCTATAAGGTAAATAATAAGTACCCTATAAAGGGCGAAAATAAGTACCCTATAAAGGCGAAGATAAGTACCCTATAAGGTGCCCACCGCTAGTTTTAAAAATTTTAAACGTATTTTTCTCAGCGGCTAGGGCTACTATTAATATAGTAACTAGACTACTAAATAGTTACTAAAAGGCCCTACTAGGGCCCTATATCTCTCGCCCCCGCGCAGCCCTAGTGACTAAGATATCGAAGTCTAACTTTAACTTACTAAGTACCCTATAAAAGGTAAAATAAGTACCCTATAAGGTAAATAATAAGTACCCTATAAAGGGTGAAAATAAGTACCCTATAAAGGTAAAGATAAGTACCCTATAAGGTGCCCACTATTAGTTTTAAAAATTTTAAATGTGTTTTTCTTAGTAGCTAGGGCTACTATTAATATAGTAACTAGACTACTAAATAACCACTAAAAGGCCCTACTAGGGCCCTATATCTCTCGCCCCCGTGCAGCCCTAGTAGCTAAAATATTAAAGTCCAACTTTAGCCTATTAAGTACCCTATAAAAGGTAAAATAAGTACCCTATAAGGTAAATAATAAGTACCCTATAAAGGGCGAAAATAAGTACCCTATAAAGGTGAAGATAAGTACCCTATAAGGCGCCCACTACTGGTTTTAAAAATTTTAAACGCGTTTTTCTTAGTAGCTAGGGCCGTTATTAATATAGTAACTAGACCACTAAATAGCTACTAAAAGGCCCTATTAGGGCCCTATATCTCTCACCCCCCTACGGCCCTAGTAGTTAAGATATTAAAGTCTAACTTTAGTCTACTAAGTACCCTATAAAAGGTAAAATAAGTACCCTATAAGGTAAATAATAAGTACCCTATAAAGAGTGAAAATAAGTACTCTATAGAGGGTGAAAATAAGTACCCTATAAGAGATTTACTACTAGTTTTAAAAATTTTAAATATAGTTTTCTTAGTAGCTAGGACTACTATTAATATAGTAACTAGACCACTAAATAACTACTAAAAGGCCCTATAAGGGTACTATATTTCTCGCCCCCCCGCGGCCCTAGTGGTCGAGATATTTAAGTCCAACTTTAGCCTACTAAGTACCCTATAAAGGGTAAGATAAGTACCCTATAAGGTAAATAATAAGTACCCTATAACGGGCGAAAATAAGTACCCTATAAAGGGTGAAGATAAGTACCCTATAAAGGGCGAAGATAAGTACCCTATAAAGTACTTACTATTAGTTTTAAAAATTTTAAATATAGTTTTCTTAGTAGTTAGGGCTACTATTAATATAATAACTAGACTACTAAATAGATACTATAAGGCCCTATAAGGGCCCTATATTTCTCACCCCCCTACGGCCCTAGTAGTTAAGATATTTAAGTCTAACTTTAACCTACTAAGTACTCTATAAAGGGTAAGATAAGTACCCTATAAGGTACCTACTACTAGTTTTAAAAATTTTAAACGCCTTTTTCTTAGTAGTTAGGACTACTATTAATATAGAGACTAGACCTCCGGATAGCTACTAAAAGGCTCTATAGGGGTACTATATCTCTCGCCCCCGCGCAGCCCTAGTGGCTGAGATATTTAAGTCTAACTTTAGCTTACTAAGTACCCTATAAAGGGTTAAGATATATACTCTATAACGGGCGAAAATAAGTACCCTATAGAGGGCGAAAATAAGTACCCTATAAGAGATTTATCGCCAGTTTTAAAAATTTTAAATACAGTTTTCTTAGTGACTAGGACTACTATTAATATAGTGACTAGACTACTAAATAACTACTAAAAGGCCCTATAAGGGCTCTATATCTCTCGCCCCCGTGCGGCCCTAGTAGTTAGGATATCTAAGTCCGACTTTAGCTTACTAAGTACCCTATAAAGGGTATAATAAGTACCCTATAAGGTACCTACTACTAGTTTTAAAAATTTTAAATACTATTTTCTTAGCGGCTAGGGTTACTATTAGTATAGCAACTAGACTACTAAATTAACACTTAAAGGCCCTATAAGAGTACTATATCTCTCGCCCCCGTGCGGCCCTAGCAGCTAAGATATCTAAGTCCGACTTTAGCCTACTAAGTACCCTATAAAGGGTATAATAAGTACCCTATAAAGTGCCCACTGCTGGTTTCGAAAATTTTAACTGCCTTTTTCTTAGTGACTAGGGCCGCTATTAATATAGGGACTGGACCTCCGAATAGCCACTAAAAGGCTCTATAAGGGTACTATATCTCCTACCCCCCCGTAGTCCTAGCGGCTAAAATATCTAAGTCGGACTTTAACTTATAAAATTATTTATAAGAGGTAAAATAAGTACCCTATAAAGTATAAGATAAGTACTCTATAAGATATAAAATAAGTACCCTATAAGAGGAATAAATAAGTACCCTATAAATTATAAGAATAAGTACTCTATAAGGTGTCTACTACTAGTTTTAGAAATTTTAAATACTATTTTCTCAGTGGTTAGTGCTACTATAAATATAGTGACTAGACTATTAAATAGTTACTAAAAAGGCCTATAAGGATACTATATCTACCGCCCCCCTGCGGCCCTAATAGCTAAGATATTAAAGTTAGACTTAAACTTATAAAGTATTCTATAAGAGGTAAGATAAGTACTCTATAAGGTAAATAATAAGTACTCTATAATGGGTGAAAATAAGTACTCTATAAAGGGCGAAAATAAGTACCCTATAAGGTACCTACTATTAGTTTTAAAAACTTTAAACGTAGTTTTCTTAGTAGTTAGAACTACTATTAGTATAGAGACTATACTACTAAATAACTACTAAAAAGCCCTATAAGGGCCTTATATTTCCCACCCCTATACAGCCCTTATAGCTAAAATATTTAAGTTTAACTTTAACTTACTAAGTACTCTATAAAAGGTAAGATAAATACTTTATAAAGGAAATAATAAGTACCTTATAAGGGAAATTATAAGTACCCTATAAGGTATCTACTACTTAGAGACTTTAATTATATTTTTCTTAGTAGATAGGGTTACTATAAATATAGTAACTAGATTACTAAATAATAACTAAATAGTTTACTAGGAGTACTATACTTCTTACCCCCCAGTAGCCCTAGTAGTTAAGATATTTAAGTTGGACTTAGGCCTACTAAGTACCCTATAAAGTAAGATAAGTACTTTATAAAGGTTAAATATAAGTACTCTATAAGGGTTTAGGGGACCCTTAAGGTAAGATTAATTACCTAAGGGTGTATAGGTTACTATAAGGTGATTTACCTTATAAGTTAATTTTTTTATTTTCTTATATAAATTTATTTTTTAGGAAATAGAAAATTAAGAGAAAACTTAGTTTTATAGAGTTAGCCCTAATTTTATATTAGAAAGTATATAAGAGGGTAGAGGAATTTATAAATACTAAAACTTATAGTAAGTTAACTACCTAGAGACTATTTTATAGTTTTAAGACTAAGGTATAATTTCTACTGGGATACTACCTAAGGTACCTACTAAGTATAAGGATAACTTCTCTATACTTAATATAGACTAGGTATTATAACTTTATAATAAGTTATAATACTTATAACTAACTTAGTAAGTATTTAGTAATAATAATAAGTAGAATAACTATATAAAGCCCCTAGTTTAGTAAGTATCTAGTGGGTAGTAATAAGTAGAATAACTATATAAAGTCCCTAGTTTAGTAAGCGTCCGGTAGGTTATAGTTAGTATAAGGCCCCTAACTTAGTAAGTATTTAGGGGATAATAGTAGATATAAGGCTCCTAACTTAGTAAATACTTAGTGGGTCATAGTTAGTATAAGGCCCTTAGTTTAGTAAGTGTCTAGTAAGTTATAACTAGTATAAGGCCCTTAGTTTAGTAAGTATTTAGGGGATAATAGTAAGTATAAGGCCCCTAGTTTAGTAAGTACTTAGTGGATTATAATTAGTATAAAGCTCTTAACTTAGTAAGTGTCTAGTAGGTTATAATTAGTATAAGGCCCCCAGCTTAGTAAGTATTTAGGGGATTATAGTAAATATAAGGCCCCTAGCTTAGTGAGCGTCTAGTAGGTTATAGTTAGTATAAGGCCCCTAGCTTAGTAAGTGTCTAGTGGTACTAGTAGGTTTCCTATAAAGTAGGAGACTAGGGGGCTAATAATCCCTATATTCTCTAGGTAATAGTATATACCCTAGGGGGTATTAATAGAGGTACTATATAGAGATAGAAAGGCTAAAAGAGGGGCTTAAGAGAACTATTTAGTTTATAAGTCTTATAGCCTAACTAGTAGATAGCCCCTAAGGGACTATAAGGTAGATAGTTTAACTAGGCCCCTAGGTGGAGACTATAAACCTAATATATAAAATAGGTATTATTTATAAAGTTAGTAATAAAGTTTTTATCTCTTAGGTATATATACCCCGGGGGTATAAGTAGAGGGGCTTTATATTTTATTAGAGATCGGGGGGGCTAACTAGGCTATTCTATAGAATATAAGTAAATTTTATTTCCTAACTTACTAGTAGGTTATAAGATAACTTACCTCTCTTACTATAGGTAGTTTAGTAGTTAAGTAGGAACTATGGGCTCTGTGCGTAGAGTGGGGGCTACTAGAGGGCTAGTATAATAGGGAGTTAATAAGTATTACTATTATACTTATATACTTACTATTATACTAACTTAATAATAGTTATTTATTACTTAGTTTTATACTAGGAGTAGGAGGTTATTAAACTTATAGACTTTAGGGACTTTTTTATTTATTTTATATTTTATTAGTATTTTATTATATACCTCTATATAGTTTAAAAGGTTACTATAGTCTTAGTTATAGGGGGTATATAGGGGCGTTACGCCGGTCTATAGGAGTTAGTTTCTAGGGGTTAGTAAGTATAGGGTTCTCTTAAATATTATTACTCTAGGCTAAAAGAGACTTTATATTATCTTTATTTTAAGTATTAGTATAAGAGATAGGCTAGGTTAAAGGTACCTAAGGGCCTCTCCGTCCTAGTAATAGGGTTTAACGGGCCTTATATAGATAGATACTAAATAGTTAAAATATATAAAAACTAAGTTTTTAGGTATATTAATAACTAAACTCTTTAGTTTTATAAGGATAGTCTGAGGTTTTACTTAGAGTAATAGTATTATACTTTAAGGCTTTTATTAGATATAACTCGGTACGTATATATTATAGGGACAGGCCCTAGTTACTATAGTAGTTAAGTCTAACTAGGGGCTAAGCTCTATAAGAGTGACTAAGGGAAAAGTAAAGAGTCTCCCTAAGACTAATAAATAGTCTATTAAGGGGAAACTAGAGGAAAACTATAAATATTTATTATTAACCCTTATTAATATTAGTAGTTTAGCTCGGGGTTAGTATTAAGTTATTATTAAATAACCCTAGGGCTTAATAGTTCCTAGGGGGGGGGTAGAGTATAAGAGACTATAGTCTAGGCTTAATAAGAATACTTAGTAGTAATACTAAATTAGGACCGACCTATATAGTAGTTATCTTATATATTAGTTTAGTAAGACTATTTTACTTAGAGACTTATCCTTAAAACTAACTACTTTTATAGTAGTTAGGTCTAAGTTAATAGTTAAAATAGACTATTATCTAATAAGTTATAAATAAAACTAGTATATTTAAAGACTTATTAGTCTTAGGGGTAATAACTAAATAAAGTAGGGTATTATATTATTATAACTTATAAATACTTATAAAAGAAAACTCTAAAAAGTTAGAAATACTAAAAAGTATAACTAGTTAAGAAATATAATTATATACTTTAAGTAAGTTAATTTTTATCCCTTAAATATAAAGTTTATAGTTATTTATACTACTACTAGAGAACTATAAATACTAAAAAATACTATTAATAAGTAAGCTTAACTACTTAAGGATAAGTTAACTTATATTCTTTAGGATAGTTTAGAATAACCTAGAATAATCTCTTAAAAGACTAGTAATACTAAAAAGTATTAATTAGTAAATAGTAGTTTTTATTTAAGGATAAGTTACATCCTAAGGGGGGAGTTCTAATAATTATATATATCTATTAGAAAACTTAGTAGGTAGTTTTAAATAGTTAGTTTAGGGGGTCTACCTATTAGTTTAAAAAACTAAGCTATAATAGGTATAAATAGCCTAGGGTCTAACTAAGAATAATTCTCTTTTTATTATAATTTAAACTTATATACTACTATAAATAGTCTCTAGAGGGACTCTTTAGTAGGGAGAAATATAAACCCTCCTTATAAAAAAGTAGGGCTAAAGTATAAGAATATATAGTAACTCTATAGAAAACCTAACTTAAAATTAAAACTATAAACTTTTTAACTTAGTTACTAAGTAATTAATAACTAAGTTATAAAAGGTTTATAGTTTTCTTAGGGCTAATTTTATATTTAAATATAATAGTCCTAAACTAAAGTAGGCTCTACTTAGTTCTATATATAGTAGTACTTTTATTTTTAAAGTTATCTTAAGAGAGAAGAGTAGTAAGGTATGACTTTATAAACCTAAGTAATTATAAGTTATATTAGTTAGTTTTATCTAAACAACCTAAATAACTTAATACTAAAGAGTTAAAAATATACTAAAAAGTAATATTATATTATATTTTACCTAACTTAGTAAGTATTTAAGTTTAAGTTATTAGTATAATAAAAAGGTTTATAACTTAATAAGATAGTTAGACCTTAAGTTTTTTTTTTAAATTAATAGTTTATTTATTTTATTAGGGGATACTAAATAGTCTCTTTAATACTTATTTATTCTTTTAAGAAAAATAAGGAATCCTTCTTAGAATTCTTCCCCTTTATTAGAGGTTAAATTATTATTAACCTAAAAGTTAAAGTAATTTAAAGAATAGTTAAGATTCTAAACTACTCTAGAACACATAGACTAAGAGTACCTATTTATTAATAATAAGGTAATATCTCTACTTAAGGTTAGGGTATTATAGACTTTTATTTATAATATATAGTAATAGTAATAGTCGTTCTAAGATAAAAAAGAGTAAAATATTAAAAAGATAAAAAGTTATAATAAAAATATATAAAAGAGTTTAGTATTAAGTTAGGAGCTTAATAATATAATAAGTATTATATTTTTTTGTTTTACTTTTAATAGTTCCTAAGATTAGGGTCTCTTTTTAACCTTTTTTTCTCTCTCTCTCTCTCTCTCCCTTCTTTTTTTTTTTCTTTTTTTCTCTTTATTTTTAAGTTTTTTTTTTTTTTAAGAGGGTTTTTTTTTTTAAGAAATAGGGTTCTTATAGGTCCTTTTTCTTCTCTTTTATTTCTTCCTTTTTTTTTTAAGAGAGAGAGGTTTTTCTTTCTCTTTATTAGTTTTTTAATACTCTTAATAATAAAGAAGTTCTTTTTAAAACCCCTTATAGCCTCAGTAGTATACCTATATTATTACTACTCTCTCTTATTAGTTTATAATATAGCTCTAGTTACTTATTAGTTTATAATATAGTTCTAATAGGCCCTTAGGCTACTTATTAGTTTATAATATAGCCCTAACTACTTATTAGTTTATAATACTGTTCTAGTGGGCCCTTAGGCTACTTATTAGCTTATAATACAGCCCTAACTACTTATTAGTTTATAATACAGCCCTAACTACTTATTAGCTTATGATGTAGTTCTAGTGGGCCCCTAGGCTGCTTATTAGTTTATAAACTACTTATTAACTTATAATACAGCCCTAGTTATTTATTAGTTTGTAACGCCGTTCCAGTAGGCCCCTAGGCTACTTATTAACTTATAATACAGCCCTAACTACTTATTAGCTTATAACATAGTTCTAATAGGCTACTAGCCTACTTATTAGCCCCCTTATAGGCTATTTATTAGCTTATAATATAGCCCTAACTACTTATTAGTTTATAATATAGTTCTAGTAGGCTCTTAGCCTATTTATTAGTTTATAGGCTACTTATTAGTTTATAACGTAGTTCCGGTGGGCCTCTAGGCTGCTTATTAGTTTATAATACAGCCCTAGCTACTTATTAACTTATAATATAGTTCTGGGGGGCTACTAGGCTGCTTATTAGCCCCTAGGCTACTTATTAGTTTATAATACGGCCCTAGCTACTTATTAGTTTATAATATAGTTCTAGTAGGCCCCTAGCCTATTTATTAGTTTATAAACTACTTATTAGTTTATAACACTGTTCCGGTGGGCCTCTAGGCTACTTATTAGCTTGTGACGCTGTTCTAGTGGGCCCCTAGGCTGCTTATTAGCTTATAATATAGCCCTAACTACTTATTAGTTTATAACGCCGTTCCAGTGGGCCCTCTAGCTACTTATTAGTTTATAGGCCGCTTATTAGCTTGTAATACAGCCTTAACTGTTTATTAGCTTGTGACGTGGTTTTAGTGGGCCCCTAGGCTGCTTATTAGCTTATAGGCTACTTATTAGCTTACGATACGGCCCCGGCTGTTTATTAGCTTATGACGCCGTTCCCGTGGGCCCTCTGGCCCCCTTATTCGCTTACGGCCCCCGTGGGGGGGGGGGGGGGGGGGGGGGGGGGGGGGGGGGGGGGGGGGGGGGGGGGGGGGGGGGGGGGGGGGGGGG
>JAOWMA010000592.1:0-14783 GCA_025962755.1 Colletotrichum tropicicola
ACTTATTAAGTATAATTTTTATATTTAAAATAGATATTATTATATTTAATATGTAATTAATATAAGAGGAGTAATAGTATTTATAATAGTAACTATAAATAGACTAATTAGACTATTAATTATTAAATTAAAGGTTTAATAAGTATATATTAGTTTTTTTTCTTTTATTATATAGTGTGTGTATTTTATACCCCTATTTTTATAGGTGTGAAGACTTTACCCTTTGCTCAGTGGGACCCTTTCTAAGTGCACCTAGGGCCTCTACTGCGGATTAATTGTTTATCCCACGCCGGAGCATAAATCCCACACGTCCCGCGCTCCCTAGCCACTACTTAATCTAACAATAATTATACTTATTTATATAAAATATAGGTAAATACCTAAAGACTTAAAAAATATAATATTATACCCTAAGATATAATTATTATATATTATTTATTTAGTTTAATTATACTTATTTTATTATAAAAATAAAAATTATAAGTATTAGAATAATTAATAATACTAGATTAACCTTTATTATTAATTAACTTATTTAATTAACTAACTAAAAATAACTATTTAAAAGACTTTAGTCTATATAGGCTTTTACTATAGAGCCTACTTTAAATAAGTAACTTAGACAGAATAATACTATTATAACTAGAGGTACCTTTGCTACTAAACTGCTATATATAGCACTAATATCACCTGTAGTGATACTAACAGTGTTCTCTAATACACCTAATGCGATGGGATTGTAGATCCCGGTTTAAAGTCCACTATGTCTGCTTCGCCTACTAACGGACTGATTCCGCGCAAAACAAGCGATTTCTCCAGTAAGGGACCGGTTATTGTGCTGCGAACTTGGTCTGCGATAGGCCAACCTCCCGCTGGCCACGAGACTGGAAAGAGGACAGTCTCCCTGCCCATGGGGTAGTTCAGATGGGTATACAGATCCGGCCCTCCGCGGGTAGAGAGAGCAACGCCCCACCAGCTTCCCTCCGAGTCTTAGAAGAGATCGGCGTGTCCAACTGTTTGAAAGTACTGATTGGTGTCCCGGTTGGATACAAGCGGGTTTTAGGGTGCCGCCTCCCAAGGCCCCTTGAGGCTTTTGGCTCGCGCCACGGTAGCGGAGTGGTTGAGTTTAGTACCACCCTCGGCAATTAGAAGGTAGTAATATCCGTCCTTTTTGTAGATGTGAGGACCTTCGGCGTTTGCGCCTCCGGTGCCGTTCCACAAAGCCCAAGGCTCGCTCATGTTGCCGCTTGCAAGGTCCAAGTAGGACGCCATGATGGGTTCCCCGGCAAAAGCGACGACGACGGAGCCGTCGTCGTTAAAGAAGATGTCGGGGTCAATCGTGTCCGCAGGCGTCTGTGGCCATACGGCATCAGACCACGAAAGATCGTCGAATGGGTCCGTGGTTGTGAACATGACAAACTTTGGTCCTCCCAGCTCTGCGCTGACCCAGGTGGAAATCAGGTAGAACGTGCCGTTGTTGTAGCGCAGCGTGCTTGCGAACATGCCGAGGTCTTCGCCCTGGCTCCCGTTGCGAAGCAAAGGGAACTGAGACACTCTGTTGACGGCGTTGCTCGCGAGTTTCCAGTTGATCATGTCTTTGCTCGCGTACACTGGGTTCCCGGGGAACGTGATGAACGAAGACGTCGTGCAGAAGAGGGTGTTGTTCCGCTCAGGGACGTAGACACAGCTAGGATCAGAGTGCCATCCTGGAATTATGGGGTTGGTGTAGGAGGTGTTTGCCAAAGAACACACAACGCCCAAAGGTGCTAGGACGAGGTGTAAGAGTGTCTGCAACCGCATTTTGAAGGCGCAAAAAGGTCGTTGCCAATAATTGAGATTGCCGGTGAACGACTACAGAAATATCCAAGTTGAAAGCATTTTATACCATAGGGCAGTATATTACGGTCGTGTTCTTCCCCGCATGGGTTAAAGATGGAATTTCCGAGGGCGGATATCCCGGGTCTGCGATGTGTTCATCAACACCTGCATGGGACCGACCCGAGCCGAGCAAACATGCTGGCAACTTTCACGTTCCGAAGTATCAATGGGGATCTGCACTAGACAACATATGCTACGTAATATGAACTCGTGAAACTGCGCTTTGCGGACTATCCATAAGGTATTGACGGCAGTACTTGGTGAAGCCAAAGTCAGTGGCCGAACCTTGGCTCACTGTAGATATTCGGGCGGAAGTCAGTAAAACTTTTGAAACGCAACCCAGTCTTGTTAGCAAGCAAAGAATGTCTGATAGGAGAAACAGACACTCCTTCAGTGAGTCCACAACGTCGTGGATGGCCTGGAATTCCATGTTGCTGATGAAGTTTCGTCTCCACCTCCCCCGCTTCGACCCCACATTCCGCGGGCCACTCAAAACTCACCGACCTCGGTGAGGCCAATTCCGCCCTCCGGCCCGGAAAAACACCGCCTCCAGCTATCCCCCAGAGCGCGGCCTCACTTTTCATCGCTTCCACCACCAAGCGCGATCGCGACAAGCTGCCTGCCCGCCGAAGTCCCCCCCACGACATCTCCGCCCCCCTCAACACAACAAAACTGCCCCCCGAACAACCGCGACAATGACCTCCACAATCGGCATCCCCATCAAGCTCCTCAACGAGGCACAGGTGACTTTCTTCTCCGGCTACCCAGCCAGCGACACTGACAGCTAACACACCGCGCAACAGGGCCACATCGTCACCCTCGAAATCACCTCGGGCCAGACCTACCGCGGCAAGCTCCTCGAAGGTACATTCCCACTCCCTTTCCCGCCATCTTGCCGTTTCTTCTGTCTCTCTCTCTCTCTCTCTCTCTCTCTCTCTCTCTCTCTCTCTCTCTCTCTCTCTCGCGATTGCGCAATTCAGCTCTAACACTTTTATCACAAAAACAGCCGAGGACAACATGAACGTCCAGCTCAAGGACATCACCGTCACCGCCCGCGACGGCCGCGTCTCCCACCTCGACCAGGTCTACATCCGCGGCTCCCACGTGCGCTTCTTCATCGTCCCCGACATGCTGCGCAACGCCCCCATGTTCCGCTCCCGCAACGTCCGCGGCCGCGGCGTCGGCATGGCCCGCGGTCGCGCTACCGTCAGCAGGGCGCGCGCCAGCGGTCGCGGCGGCCGGTAAAAAAACAACAACAAAAAAGGACCAACCTCCAGTCTTTTTTTTTGTCCGAAAGGCTATCGAGAAGCGAGGACTTTTGCACCGCCTGCCTGCCTTATTGCGGTACGACCAAGGGAAAAATTCCACACGTGCAATTCACGGAGGCAGAGAGTGTGTATAGAGATAGAGAGAGAGAGAGAGACAAGGTCGGAGTGTTTATTGCTCGGGACTGGAGAAGCAGTCGCCGCGTGCTGCTTTTGAGAGGGAGGAGGGGAATTCGAAAGCTCCTGGCGTTCTACGGTTTCTGAATGGGTCACAAAAAAAAAAGCAGACACATCCAAAGGGAAAGGCTTCGCATGACGTCAGAAAAGAGGCGCGATACCATGAAGGGTTCTTAGATTTTGAGAGCTTGGGAGAGACACACACACAACACACACGGGCGGTTGCTAGGGTAGGCCTCTCACACTTCACATGAAGCCCAGGTTTTCCCCAGCTACAAAATTCCGCTGACGCGAGCTGAGAAAGCGAGACCGCAAATAGAACGCAAACCGCCACTCTCGGCGTCCCCAACAACTCTGTTCCAATGCTGGTGTAAAAGTCGTATGTGTGTGTGTCTATGGTGACTCTTGTTCCTCTTCCTTTTTTTTATACAGTATACAGATGGTGGTACAACGTGACATGAAGACCCTCACTTGAGACGCCGAAGGGCGTCCTCGGCCTTCTCCACGAGCTCCTTCGCCCTGCGCAGCTCCTCGGCGCCCTCAACCGGCACGTCCTGGTCCCGAGAGCCGTCCAGCGCGTCGGCGACGCTCTGCTCGACGCCCCGCACCGCCTTGCGGCCCTCCTCGCGCACCTCGCCCTCCCAGTAGGTCCGCGCCGTCTCCCACTTCTTTTGCAGGTTGCGCAGGCTCCAGACGATGCCGAGGGCGGCGACGGCGCCCGCTTCGTAGATTGATGACGCGTACTGCGAGACGTACAGAAGACCGGCGAGCGCGGTCGTCAGCGCCGAGGTGCTGGAGGCCTGGAGGACCAGCTTCTGCGCGAGGGCCTGGAGAGCCGGGACGGTCTCCTCGTGGAGGTAGCGGCGGGTGAAGGAGATGTGCGTGGGCCATTTTGGCCTGTGACCCGTGACCTTGGCCATCGCCTTTGTTTCTGGTGCCGGTGGCAGCTCTGATGTTGGTTGAGAGTATGTGGGTGCCTCGAGGGACGGGACGACGCCAGACTCGGCGATGCGTCCGGCCAGGAAGACGAGCTCCCTCTCGGCGCCTGGGAGGAAGCGTTGGCTGAGCATGTCGGTCGTGAGCACGCCCACATCGTCGACGCGCCAGAACAGTTTCCACCATCCCAGCTTGCGCCACCTCTTGCCCGCGAATGCCAGGTCGAGCTGCTGTTGAAGCTCTTCGTGTGCGAACTGCGACCACTCGGCCAGTCTCTCATTCATGACAGCCAGCTTAGGCGATGCTGCCTCTGCCGACAGACGTCCGGACAGCAAGCGGGACTCCTCGGCCTCGATCTCCGCCAAGGCGTTGCGCAGCACGGACGCAATGTGAAGCCGGACAGCGGGCTTGGTCGCCTTGCCCTCGTCGTTCTGCACACCGGCCTTGAGCCACTGGACGATGGAAGGGACGTTGCTCTTGTACCACGCCCGCTCGTACTCCATCGCGTTGCCAATGTTCTCGCGGATGCGGTCGAGCCCCTTGCTACCCACCGCCACGTCAATCGGCTGGAACGTGAGCTGCTCGCCCTCCTTGACGGGGAGACCGGGCAGGTTGACGGCGCCGAGGACCGTATCCCGGTACTGTGACAGAGGTAGCGAGCCGACCGACGCCGCGCCCATGATGCCCTCCGAAACAACCAGCGCCTTGTGCACCGGCGTCGTGACGGGCGTGTACCGCCCCGTGTTGGACGGAATGTCCACCGTCGGCACCAGCACCGACTCCTCCAGATCCTGCAGCACCGTCTCCCCCGGCGCCGCAGAGAACGGGTTCACCTCCATCAGCAGCAGCTCGATGCCATGATCGTTGAGCGCGGGCGACGACACGTCCAGCTCGTGCAGCAGATTCGTCTTGGATATCGTCAGCGTCGTGCCCTCCTCGGCCCTGTTCTCCCTCGCGACGCGCACGACGAGCGGCTGCGCCGGGTCGTGGCGCGCCAGCTCCCTCTCCCACTCGGCCTCGTCGCCCAGCGGGTCCGCCAGGAGCAGGCGCAGCAGGTCCCGCGCCGTCTTGCCGGGCTCGGCGCCGTCGGTCAGCGCGAGGATGGCCACGCGGACGTTCTCCCGGCCGGGCTCCTGCCGCAGGCCCTGCAGGGCGAGCTGCAGCCGCGAGAGGTTGACGTGGTTCACGGCGTGCTTCTGCAGCTCGAGCAGGGCGTCGATGAGCTCTGCCCGGGGGTTCCCCGCCGACGCGGCGTCAAGGGGCGCCGAGGAGTGGATTGCGTGCGTCGAGGACTGGAAATGGCGGCGCTGTTGTTGCTGCTGCTGCTGGTGCTGCTGCGTCTGCCGGGCGGCTTCTCGCTTGCCGGCGGTGCGTCCGCGGACGGCGGTGTTCGGTCGCGAGGGATTCGGAGCTGCGGAGTGCGAGCAAAACAAGCACACGGCGCGCGCCGACGCGGTCACCGGCTTGCTCAGGGCCAGCGACGAGGCCGCGCGGCCGGCGATTGGCCTCAATGGGAGTCGTGGCGGCATGTCGTGGGAGGCATGGGCGATTGCCTCTCTCTGTGTCTAGGTATGTCGACAAAAAAAAAAGTCGTGATGTTTCCTGCCGGGGTGGATGGAGCAACGGGTGAGGTCGGCCGGGGTGGACAAAGCTCCCAAAAGTGCGCTGCTGCGCTGAGCTCCGATTGCACCAATTCAGGCAGTGGCAAAACCTCGGCGAACTACCTAAGGTACCTTAGGTACCTAGGTACAGCGCAACAGCTGCTGCTCATCGTCCCCCACCCCCGCCAACCTCCCACTCACTGCCGGACGCACCAACAGTCGCTCCATGTCCATGACCCCCATACAAACAAACACCTGTGTAAGTCGAACGGTGTCTTCCACAGACCGCCCGCCACCTTTGACCATTTCCACCTCCCAACCGCCGCCCTCTTTGCAGCTCGTCGCATTCCTCGCTTGCGCCGGCACCACCGCATCCCCCATTCCGCATCACCCGTCGCCGTCGTCTGCCAAAAAAAAAGATGGCCCAATCCACCGCCCACCGCCGCCTCCTCCAGGAATACCGGGCCCTGACGAACAACCCCCCCGAGGGCATCACCGCCGGCCCCGTCTCCGAGGACGACCTCCTGCAGTGGGAGGCCCTGATCCAGGGCCCCGAGGGAACCCCCTTCGAGGGCGGCGTCTTCCCCGCCGAGCTCAAGTTCCCCAAGGACTACCCGCTGGCGCCGCCGACGATGAAGTTCCTCGTCGACATGTGGCACCCCAACAGTAGGTCCAGCCCCATACGCGCCTAACCACAAGAACCGCCAGGACGTGAAGCTGACGAACATTACACAAACACACAGTCTACCCCAGCGGTCTCGTCTGCATCTCCATCCTCCACCCCCCCGGCGACGACCCGAACCACTACGAGCACGCCTCGGAGCGCTGGTCCCCCATCCAGTCCGTCGAGAAGATCCTCATCTCCGTCATGAGCATGCTCGCCGAGCCCAACGACGAGAGTCCCGCCAACGTCGAGGCCGCCAAGATGTGGCGCGAGCGCCGCGCCGAGTACGAGCAAAAGGTCCGCGACGGCGTCAGGCGCTCCCTGGGCCTGTGAACAACGGGACACGTAGACGGGGCCGAGGTAGACAAGAAGGATGTTCGTTACACGTGCGACGGGGGCCATGCGATGAGCTACCTTGGGCTGGCGGACGGGCGATACTTTTCACTGTCGTGGGGACGGAGGCGGTAAGAGGTCTGGTACGAGATACTTGCATAGCATGGCGTTTGGGGAATTGAATGTCGCTTTTTTTTCACTTCTATCAAATGCTTATTTCACGGCAGAGCTTGCGCTCTTGTCCGCCTTGACTGTGATGTAACGCTACAGGAAACAGTCAAACTGTGATGACGGCAATGCTACTACAGTCCGTTCTCGGCCTTGAACTTGTCCCAACTCTCGTTCAGCGTCGCAAAGACCGTCGCGGCGATGAGCCGCACCTCTGTGCTGGCGTCTTGGGGAAGCTGTTTTTCCGTTAGTTCGAATGCGCGGAAAAGAAATACTACCAAGACAGACACAAAACATACCTTGTCGGGGTGGCACTTGGCAATGGCCTTCATGTAGTTGATCTTGACCTTGTTCGCCATGACGAGCTCGTGCAACCCAACCTTCTTCCAGCCGCTGCCCTCCCAGAGGACCTGATCCAAGCTGCCGATGAGCGCGCGCAGGTTGTCCCTCTTTCCGTCCCTCCACGCCGCGATCTTGGCGTCGACCTTCTCCGACAGCGCAAACTTCTCGTCGTCCTCGGCGGCCGCCGCCAGGTTCTGCTTGCGAAGACGCTCGACGGCCTCGGAGCTCTTCGCGGGCGTCGCGGCCGGTCGCGGCCGGGCAGCCGCAGGTCTGGGCTTCGGCTTCGGCTTCGGCGCCAGCGCGGCCTGGCAACGTTGACGGCCGGTGATGGCCGTCGTTCCTCCGACGCCGTTCTTGACGCAGGTTGACCAGACGGCGTGGGCGTCTCCCCAGCGCTCCATCTGCTCGAGGGCCTCCGCCTTGCGGCTCAGGGCCTTGCCGTAGAGGTCTCGCATGTCGCGCTTCTCTTCGCCGCCGTTGTCGCCCACGACAATCACCTGCTCGCCCTGGCCGCCTGCGGGCCCGATGATCTTGAGCGCGGCATCGGCATCCTCAACCGCCTGCTTCGGCTCGCCGGTCTTGAGAGCCGTCAGTGCGCGGTTCGTGAGGATCACAATGGCCAGAGGATGTGAAGATGGTACAGCGGCTAAAGAGGATGAGTACGACGACTGGGCCGCCGCGTAGTCGCCTCGCTTAAAGTGGGCCGTTCCGTCGAGCCGGTGCTTCGTCGACTGCTGTACCGCCGCGGGCGTGATCGGCGGGACATGACGCGCCGGCCGGGGAGCTGGCTTGGGAGCAGGGGGAGAGGGCCGTCTGACGGGCTGAGATGGTTGCGAAGGCTGCGCCGGGCGCTGAGGCAGCGACTGAGACGGCTTAGGTGCCTGGGAGTTGAACAGCAGATCCGGCTCCTCCTGTTTCGGCAGTGCTTCTTCGGGCTGGGGCGTGGCCTTCTTTCTCCTGTGAGGACTGACATAAGAGGATCCGCTGTCATCAGCCATCGCCAGCCTGCTCGCGCGAGTCTTTGAATCAGGCACCGCGGGGCCAGCCTGCTGTTGCCATTTGGGAACTGGTGTGCCCCGTCCACTGGAAGGCGCCGACACCGCAGGAGAAAAGTCCCTCGGAGATGCGGTCCTGTGCGGCGCATCTGGTCTTGGTGACTGCGACGACTGTCCGGCTCGTCGCTGGGGTCGACCACCGGATTCCAACATCAAAGCCTCGTCCGTCGCCTCGGGACGCCTTTTCTCGGGAGCTTGCATACGTTCTTGCTGGGCGGAGCGCATCCACTTGGGCTGGTTCGGATCTCCTCCCTCCTGGTTGAAGTCTGCGACGGCCTGCGCAACCTGTTTCTTGCCCGTCTTCCACAAGGAATTGGCCGTCTTGAACAGGCTGTTCCCCATCGCTGCAGCAGTCTTGGAAAAGTCCGCCTCACCACTAGCAGGAGATCGCGTATCGGCTCTCCTTGAACTATCGAGTCTGCCATCCTCGCGTCCCCTCCTCGAAGCGGCGGCAGGATCCTTGCCCTGCGCCTTAGCCTTTGCTTGGCGATGGGCGTCGTCCAACAGCCAGTTTGCTGCCGCCTGCACATTCAACCCCGCGCCGCTCTCCGTCAAACCCCGCCTGGCGTTCTCGGGAGTAAAGCCGTAGTCCACAAGTTGGGCAACAGCTCGGTCGAACTCGGCCATCTCGCCGCTAGGTGCCGGCCGCTCATCGTCCGAACTGGAGTCGGACGCCTCGATCGGCTTTCCGGGCTCGGGCTGTGGGGGCTGCGGGGCTGGCTGCTTGCGCTTGACTTCCTCTACCGGTCGACCCAAGTCACCGAGGAAGTCGTCATCGTCGATTGTCGGTTGAGGCGGAGCGGGGGATGAGGCCTTCGGTTTGAGCTGGTTGAGACCAAACGGATCGTCGTCATCCCCGAACCCGCCGTTGTTGGCGGGGGCTTTAGGCTTGTTCCACGCGCTCGGGTTGCTGAGATCCAACCCCGGCGTGTGTGCGGGCGAGGGGCTCTTCTGAGGGGGCGGGGGATAGTGGCTCGCGTTGTCGACCTTCGTCGAGGCATTGAAGGCGGCGAAGAGGTCTTCGTCGTCGCTGGCCTTCTTGCCCGTAGACGAGCCCGGGGACAGGACAACTGGTGACGTCGTCCGCGACACGGAGCCCGAGCCGAGGGTATCCAAGAAGCCTCCTCCGAACTGCGCCTGCGCTTGTTTCCTCTTGTCCTCCTCTTTCTTCCTCTTCTCCGCCTCGAGTCGCTGCTGTTGCTCGCGCAAGGTCAGATTCGCTGTCGACTTGGGGGCGCCGGCGAAGCTCATCAGGTTGCTGAAGCTATCGCCGGCTGGCTTCGCGGCCGGGGGCTTCGCGGCAGCTGGCCCAGACCCTTGCGCGGACACCGGTGTGTTGCGACCGGAGGGAAACGGGGATGGCGTCGAGGTCGTCGGTCGCATGGAACCAAAGTAATTGGCACCCGAGGGGTTCATCGGCGGCGGCTTGTTGGCCTGCTTGTTGGCCGACGAAGACCAGTCCAGGCCCGAGAGATCATCCATCTTGACGTGCTGGGAAGGTTCGGGGTCCAATCGTTCATATCATCAACTTCGTGAGGTCGTCAGGGCGTCAAATGCCGCTCAATGCATCGTCTTCCGTTCGTTCTAGATTCGACTCGTTTGGCCCTTGTCGCCTGGATCGGGTTGGCTGATTGCGGTGTCGTGTGGACGTAGGTGGCATGTGGCATTGTGGCTGAAGCTGGGGGACCTGTGGCTGAAGGGATGCCTGAGACAAGGGAGCTTCTCCCTCCGACCTCAGGCACCAAGGGAAGCTCTGTCTGTCGGCGTTACTCAGATCGGCGTTAAGACTTTGTCCCTACGCACGGCCCAGGAGATTTTACGGCTGGCGCCGAAAGCAAAAAGGGGTAAACAATTTCACCAAGTGGGATGATCGCTGCTGTCACATCTCGACTGTCAAATTGCTTCGCTCATCCCGATGACCGCTGGAGGGGCCTCTTCGCGGGGATGCCGTTGCGCTGAGCGAGGTCATCAGCCCCATCGCATGAAGTCATTCTTCGTGCTCCGGACCTCAGCCACGCTGAAGACGGTGGCGGGTCGTTTCTCATGGTGGTGTTTGTGGTCCATTTGGGCCTGGTGAGGCAGGTTCCGGAGATCACACAATGCATGTCTGGCGGATCTGTCTTGCCGGCCGCCCGATGTCTCCTGAGTCTGAAGCCCGCCACCCTCAACCAGGCCCGACTCCTGAGACTGTCGATGGCGAGAAGTTGTGGAAGTGCACCCCAATCACTTCGAAACCCCCGGCTTTCAGGCCGTCTGTGGTCACGGCACAATCAGCCGAGAAGTCCCGCCGTAATCTGGGTCTCTCGCAGAATCTCGTCCCTGCGAGGAATTCCCCTGATCGCAAGAGAACATCTTTTACCCTCAATGCACCTAGATGGATCATGCTGACGAAGGCCGATAGAATGGAGAAAAGGTGCCGCAGAGCAAGAGCGCCGCCGTGGGCAACTCCAATCGGTGGTAGACAGGGCCTTTGGGCAACGGATGTCACTCGCCGGTTGCAAAGCAGAGACGGCCTGTGATACAAACGGCGGGGGAACTTGCTTGTCAAACGGGACGTGATAAGCCATGGACGCGTGACGTGGTACGCGGGATAAATGAAGCCCGTTTCATCATTCAACGGTCGGCGAATATCTCTCAACAATAGTTTGTCTAGGCAAGGACACGACACCTGCCCGTCGTGGATATTCTGCACTGCCTGGGAAACAACGGTGTCTGCGGCCTCTGGGTGAGGAGATGTCTCGACCAGCGTCGTCCAGCTCAATGCCAAATCATCCAAGAGAGCGACGAGCCGTCACTCATAGCTCGCAGAGAGAGCAACAGCGGTCTGGACTCAGTGGCGTTTTGAGAGGCGGCAGGCTTCTTTGCTACCATCTGATGCATGGCTGGAAACAACTGTTTCGGTGACGGAGAAACAACAAGTCTAAGGTTAAGCATTGATTCTCGAAAACAAACGGTTCCAACGTCCAGGAGATGTGTTTGGTAGGAAGCGCAAACGGCGGGAATTCCCTGCAAAGCACCGCGGGGAATGTGAGATGCATTGAAAATCCATGGGACGACAGGCCTTGGCTATTGTGATCGTTTTTGGGCGAGTTCGGATGATTGGCGCATTGCCTCCGTTAGTGATGGGCTGAAACTCGTTTCGAATCTGGGAGCCCGGGGTCAACCCTGGAGCAGCTGGTCAGGGGAAGAGCCGAGGGGGAGCGGGCAAGCTGAATCGCGGATTCGCGGGACGCCTCTAAAATTGCTGTGCCCACGTCAGTCTGGATATCCAACAATAGCCCACCCCATATAGCAGATGACGATAATCGTGAGCGCGACTCGTGTGAGATCGGCAGCGACGAGATTATTCGCGATGGACACTAAGTTGGGGAGGAGCACAATGACCGTCGCACGTTGTAAGACATGATGTTCGTATAAGCAATCACATCAGACCATGGTCCATGGCACAGGCGGAGGTACGGCGGTCTGGTGATCTGCCGAGACTGCCGGCCGTTGAAGCGGAAGAAGGAGAAAAAGAAGAGGAAGCGTTGGTGGTGGCGGCGCAGTGTGAAGGATGCCGGTGGCATCGTGGCACGGCTGGAATGTTTGCTTCTTCTCGTGCGATTCTCTCTGGGGCCCCCAGCCACTGAGGGGCACGAAGCACGGTCTCACGAGGGTGCCAAGTGACGGCCGTTGCCTCGAGTAAGATGACAGGAGAGGCGTGTCCAATGGACGAGCAGGCTGGTGGCTGTCGTGCGAAGGAGCGTCTGCTCTTCCCGCGAGGCGATGGGATTCTCGATTTTCGATTCTCGTGAGGGAGGTCGGCACAGCGGCAGTCCTCCGACTAGGTAAGCGCCTGCCGTGCGAGGGCCGGTTTTGGCTGCCGTGTCTGCATGTTGCGTCTCCCAATGGCAGGCTCTGGAGGGGTTGGGACTGTTCAGCTGATGGCACCTCGTAGACCCAGAGGCTGGCTGCTCCACGGTCTCTCCCTGGTCCCTCCCTGAGCGTTCGGAGTATTCGCAGGGTCTGTCTCTTGTTCCTGGGCGGCGACGCATGATGGAAGTCGATCTGATTTACGGCCAAGTCTCGTGGAAGGGTGTTCGGTAGGACGGCCGAGCGACAAGGAGAAACATGTTCTGTCCGGCGCAATCTTGGGCTGATTGCTTCTCCGGGGGGCGCATCTCCATGCGCCATTGGCGATTGCCATGCCGTGGCTGCCGTGGATTGATTTGGATATCCATTTAAAAGAGGGCCAAGAGGGCCGACATTCATCACGATCCGGGGGTGGCTCAACGTCTGTGGGATGCTCACAATGATAGGTAATAATGGGCAGAAGAAAAGGCGAATGGCAAATCGCGGTGCCCCTGGCGCAAATGAAGTCACCGCTGGGCCTTCGGAGCCGGCGCCTAGTGTGCGCGTGCTGGTGCTAGTGCTGTTGGTGCCGGAGCAGCTGCTGGAAGTTGCAGATGCCTGACATTAGCGCAGATCCCAGCCGCCAGCTCGGCCCCACCTGCTGACCTTCGTGCGGCGTGCCTGACCAGTGACGGCTGGTGACAGGCCATTGGCTCCAGACGCCAGGGGCAGGGATATCACTGGGGCTGTCTGGCTAGCCAATGAACAAGAAGAGGACGTGCAAGATCTCCCCTCCCGCCCCTCTCAGACCCGCATCTTCGAAAGGGGCACGCACCAAGGTACCGTGGTACCTGACCCTGAGGGAAGGAGCAGGGAGGAATGCGACGACCACTCAGAGGCGTCCCTTTTGGACCCTCGACGTCCCCTCCTGCCCTTCTCTCTCGCTCCCCTTTTTTCCTCTCCCACACCGGAAAGAACCATCCCACAGTGCCATTGGCCGCAGATCCTCGGACAGAAAAAGAAGGGGGGCGTCGGACTTGGGGTCCTCTTCCTTCTTCTTGGCTTCCCGTTTTCGCTCTTTTTTCTCTTTTTTTCTGGGTCCTCGGCGGGCCCCAGCCAGTGCGGGACAAGTGGGCGGGTCCCCCGGTGCCATTAAACGGTGGATGCAGCGTCCGGTACCTGCATGTGTGTGTGTGTGTGTGTGTGTGTGTCAATCTGAAGCCACTCGCGGCATTTCGAGGCTGGCGGCCTACTGCGAATCTGCGCATCTTCTGCAAGCCCTTTTTTTCTTCTTCTTCTTTCTTTCTCGCCCGCGGATGCAATTCGTGTGCGCCGGTACTCCCCGAGCAGGCGGATGGCACGCCGGCCACCCAGAGTCGCGCCAAACGGTTGGTGCTAGCTGCTTGGAGAGCGACGCACGAGGATGCAGCCGTAGCCCAATCTCGGGGGCCAAACGTGCTAGAGGCTGATCTTCTGCGCCGGCTCGTAAGGCGAGCGAAGCAATGTGAAGCAGCCACGGCCAGATATCTTTGCTCGAGATAGGTACTTCGCCTAGGTACCTTGGTAAGGTACCATGGATTGACACAAACAGCGCCGGCTACCCGACACATCGCATCCCACCCATCCATTGCATTGCGGCACGTCCAGCGCATCGTACGCACGTCGCCGCCAGCACACACACATACACACAGATACACGCAACGTGACAATACAGCGCAGCTCACATCTCATCTCGTCTCCATCTCATCTCGCATTGCCAGTGCCGGCCGGCCCTACGGATACACCAGCACAGCGCGCAATCTGCCATGCCCGTAGCCTACGGCCGCGCTGCTGGGCTTTTTGCCTCGAGTTTTGCCTCTCGCTTCCTCCCTCGCCTGACCTCGCCTGACGCCTCCTCCACATTCTATCTAGTTGGTTTGGTTTGGTTTGTCGGCCGTCGTCTGGAGTACAGAGCAGCCAAACGCCAAACGGCGTGTAGCGGGTGACATGGAAAAGGGGCCAAGCGGCAAGCCTCCGAACGGCGCAGAAGGAGGTACCAGGTACCGAGGCACTTGGGTACTTGCTGCTTAGGTAAGGTGCACTAGGGCGTGTACCGGGACCGGCCCCGTCGCACAGCCAGCAGGATCCCTGTCCCGTCGCGCTGGCCCGGCCCCTTGAAGCAGCACCTTAATCTATTCCAACCCACATCATGAGCGATCCCTCCCACACGGTTCGCCCGACCGCTGCCCTGGGGCATATCGCCGCCGTGTGCACTATGGAGGCACGCAGGTCGGCAGGGCACCGAAGTGTGAAATTTTGTGTGATTAATCCAATTGAGCTAACAAAACTGCCATCTAACGCCCCCTACCCCTACCCCCTACCCCCTACCCCCTACCCCCTACCCCCTACCCCCTACTCTCTGTAGTTACTCGTCTTAACTTCTGGTTTAGTTAATAATACTATATATCTTTTTTAGGAAGTCTTTATAGTAACTAACTAATATTTATTTAATTTTACTCTTATTTATATATACTATAAAGTTATTTTTTATTTT
>JAOWMA010000593.1:0-12277 GCA_025962755.1 Colletotrichum tropicicola
AATAAAGTGAGTTTCTTTATATTTTTCTTTATTAAATACTTATATTTATATATATTTATAAAAATAAAGAGATTTATATAATTTTAGAGTATATTATATATATAAAAATTAGGATTTTAGACTTTTTTAGGTTTAAAGAAGTATATTATAATAACTTTAATTATCTAAAAGCTAACTATATATATATAACTAAGTATAAATTACTTTATAGTCTAATTTTATTCTAGTAATTATCTTTTTAAGAGACCTTTACTAGGTAATACTCTTATAGGAATTAAGCTGTTTTTTTACACCCGAATGCCACTCGTACAATAGCCGCGTGACACTACCAAAAGTCTGTCCCATTCGTGAATCTACCCCGGGTTTGCTTGATGAGATCCACAAGCTGTCGGGGCAACTCTCTCATGGTCTGCTCCTCCTCCTCCAAAAGCTTGTTGCTGATTTCCAAGAACCGGCTTTCGAAAGTTTCCCATAGCCGTTGGTCAGCCGGGTGCTCACTGCCCGGCCGCGGGTAGTAAGGGTCGTTGCGCCAGAAGCTTCTGCAAGCTTGCTTGATTCCGTCCTCATCCATGGTCATTCTCCTGCAGCAATCGAAATCCAGAATCCACATTCCGTGAGAGCCGAGAGCGTCCGAATGGAAGTCAACGGTCCCCATGCTCGGTCTCTTTTGTTTGTTCGCGTTGACAACGTCTTTCCGCGGTCGCGCGAGGACGAACTCAACATCATTGGCGTCGACCTTTGCGCCCCAGTGGAGGAAGGCGAGAGCGTCTGCCATGGCCAAGGCGTATTTCTCTGTATCCAGGCCGAGATCCTCCATTGTATTGGCTTGGAGCGGCAAGTTTCTGAGACTGAAGAATCTGAGGCGCTGTGGTCGTGCTTGCTCCGCAAGCTGGTCACGGTATCTTCGCCTGCCAAGGTACGGTCGAACGAGGCAGTGGCTGTTGCTCGGGTTGCCAGCCACGAGGTCAGGGTCTGTTCCGAGACCGAGTCTTTCTGCCAACATCCTCCTAACAGGGCGAGGTAGTGGCGGGATTCTCTCGCTTATGAGGGCGTTGCATGAAGTGAACCCTGCCGGAAATCTTGGAAGCATCAGAGACCACGCTGGTGTATCGGGATGGAGAAAGTCCTCGCATTGCGTTATGTTGATGCGAAAGTTTTCGAAAACATCCTTCTGCAATTTCCCAAGGCTTTGGATGATGTGGCGATGCATGTGATATTCGTTGGTAATGGACCGGCCTGGGCCGCCATCTTCTCGCTTGATGACAAGAGGCACGGCCGTCTCGCTGTTCAACGCGTCAGGATCAGCCCAAACTGAGCCGCAGAAGCCTTGGCCGATGCTTTCTAAGGGACGATTTGACTGGATCGTCAATTGATCGATGTTAGGCTCCGTGGGTGCCATTTTTCAGTATGTGTTGGCTCGGGCTCTCAAGTGGAATGTGAAGTAACGATGGTAGAAAGAGGGGTTTTGTAAAGTGAAATTGTTGGTCTTTTTCGATGATGTGTTGCGTCAATGCTATGGACTGGCAGATTGGCAGGCCGGGTTTCCCTTTTATTTATCCATCCCGACAAAGAGGCTTTGTGGCGTCCACCACGACCACCTTTCTCCGACAAGGCATCAGGTGTAACAAGCCGGAAAGTTTTCATTGGTATTCTTCCACATTTCCATGGCACAAGAAAAACTAAATTATCCCAAACTGGTTTTCCTTTTGTGTTGCACAACTGCATTCTAGTGGTTGTATCTGTAAAGCTCAAGACAGCACTTGCACTTGCAGGAAAAAGACCTTCCATCTCACTTTGATTTACATTCTCAAAGCATGATGGGTTTGAGGGACTTTGAGCCCGCAATGCTTAGTTTGTTGCTGGCAACATTACGACACGAATTCAACCATAGCTCGATATCAGCTTGAGTTGAAAGTATGCTTGTTTTACTTCAAAATTTGTGCTCATTGACGGAAGATCTAGCAGCACAGCTAGTTTCTTAATATTGGTGGCTTATTCTGACTAGAATAGCTTTGGTGTTCATTTTGGCCAGGAGACTTCAATGGCACAGCTAGTTTCTTAATATTGGTGGCTGATTCTGACTAGAATAGCTTTGGTGTTCATTTTGGCCAGGAGACTTCAATGGCACAGCTTTTGGCTTGGGCGTCAAAACAGGGCATGTGCATAAACTTCAGATTCAGGATCTTTTTGGCCATGAAACCTTTTTTCTCACAAGGCTGCAACTTTGAACGCTACCTGATAGACTCCAAAAAGTTGTTCTACACAAGTTGGCGACTGTAAACCGCATCAATCTCTAGCGATGACCATGTTTCGACCTTCAATACCTTTGAAAATTCTAAATACTGAACTGCCTACTCGGGAAAGAGGGAAAGAGCCTTCACCGGCCACTGATACTTCCGCTCATACTCAGTCACAAACGACCACTCACCCGACCCCACGACTTCCACCCTCTTCCCATCATTGTCAGGCAACACCACCTCCATCTCCGTGAGCGGCGGGACAACAACATCGACCTTTAGCTCCAACGGGCCATCGCCCTCACCCGTCAGCTTCCACGTGCACGAAACCTTCCCATACGGTGTAAGGTGCTCCGCCGCAGCACTCGTAAACTCCCCGCCCAGGACCGGCTCTGCCCTCGCCCTCTTCCACCCAGGCTCCAGCCTCTTCAAGCCCGCCAGCCGCTCCACGAGGAACTTGGCCACGGCACCGAAGGCGTAGTGGTTGAACGACGTCATCTCGCCCGGGTTGATCGACCCATCAGGCAACATGCTATCCCACCGCTCCCACACCGTCGTCGCGCCCATGGTCACGGGGTAGAGCCACGAGGGGCAGGTGCGGTTGAGCACCATCGCGTACGCGACGTTCCCGTGGCCCGTCCGGGTGAGCGCCTCGCAGATGTAGGGCGTGCCGGCGAAGCCCGTGCCGATGCGGAAGCCGTTCCGGCGGACAATCTCCGAGAGGCGGTCTCCTGCGCGCTGTGCTTGGGCCGGGGCGAGCAGGTCGAAGGCGATGGCGAGGGCGTAGGCGGTTTGGGAGTCGGAGGTGAGGCGGCCGTTGGGGCTGACGTACTCGTCTTGGAACTCTTTGCGGGCCGCTGCGGACTCCTTGCGGTAGCGCTCGGCGTCCTCGGGCTTGTCCAGCAGTGTCGCGATCTGGATCATCAGGTCGAGGGATCTGATGAGGAAGGCGTTGGCGACGAGGGGAGGGTCCGTCACCGCCTTCATCGGCTCGTCGGGGGGAGCGTTGGGGTCCAGCCAGTCCTGCTAATGTCAGTCATAAGCCTTGAAGATTGCCTGTCTTGCCACCTACTCCAAGCTGGAATAAGTCAAAATCCCAGAGGTGCACCGCGCCCGTCTTGTTCCTGGGAATCACGTCGATCCAAGTAGTCATGGACTCGTACTGATCCCGGAGGATGCTGACGTCTGCCGTCTCCTCGTACAGAGCCCAGGGCGCGAGAACAGTCACGTCATGCCAAATGGCGTTGGCAAAAGTCTTGCCCCAGTTCTTGTGCCCGATGAGGACGTTGGGGCACACCATCGGCGGGATCCCGTCGAGGACCTTCTGATCAAAGGCAACATCGGCCAACCAGTTCTTGAGAATTCCAAAACAGTCGTAGATAAAGGTGGCAGTGGGCGCGAAGAGGGCCAAGTCACCCGTCCAGCCCAGCCGCTCGTCTCTCTGGGGACAGTCGGTCGGTACGGACAGGAAGTTGCCCCTCATCGACCACCGAACGTTGCTGAAAAGCTTGTTCAGCATCTCGTCGGAGCAGGAAAAGGTGCCCGTCTCCTGCATGTCCGTGTGGCACACGACCGCCTCCAGGTCTTGGATGAGACCATCGTCCGAGGAGGGCCAGCCGTCGACTTGCAGGTAGCGGAAGCCGTGGAAGCTGAAACGCGGCTCCCAGGACTCGCCTTTCTCGTCGCCTTTGAGGGTGTAGATATCCTGGGCTTTGCACTCCCGGAGGGGGCGGGTTCCCAACTCGCCCTTCTCCAGGACCTCTGCGTGAGTCAGTGTTACTTGGTGCCCTCTCTTCCCGGTGACGTGCTTGATGCGGATGTAGCCAACTAGATTCTGGCCAAAGTCGAGGATGGTCTTTCCCGAAGGTGTCTTGATGACCTCCTTGGGCTTGACGGTCTCCAGACGCCTGACGGGTTCGCCGAAACCAGCAATGAGATCAATGCTCTCGGCAAGCGGTGGGAGTGTGTCGACAGCCTGCCAATCGCCCGAGACTGCGGATGGGCTGGACCAATTGGGCACTTCTGCCGTTGCGTCGTACTTTTCTCCGTCGTAAATCTCGGCGAGCTTCGTCGGGCCGCGGCGGACGGTCCAGCTGTCGTCTGTGATGATGGTCTGGGACGTTCCGTCGTCGTAGGTGATTTCGAGCTGCGCCAAAACCGCAGTTCGCGTTCCCCATATGCTTCGACGGCCTCCCTCGAATCCAATACGTCCGTTGAACCAGCCTTCGGCCACGCGAATGCCAATGCAGTTGGACGAGGAGATGTGCTCAGTCACATCGTAAGTCTGATATTGCAAGCGCCCTTCGTACGAGGTCCAGCCGGGCGCCAGGAAGTAGTCACCGACTCTTTCCCCGTTAATCTCCGCTTCGTAGACGCCTTGGGCCGTCACATAAAGTCGCGCAGACCGGACAGGGCCATTGGTCTCAAACAACTTCCGGAAAAGATCCTCCGGCTGGGGTTTGTCTTTGCTTTCTTCCGCCCAAGGGGCCGAGATCAGCTTGCTGGTCCAGTCGCTGCGGTTCAGCAGCCCGGTCTCGAAGACAAACGGCTCGCTCCACGGGGAGAACTCCTTGTCGTCGGTTGCGCGGGCTCGCACCTCGACAGAGTATCTCTGGCGTGACTCGATGGGTTGGTCGGCGGGCCATGGGGCGTCCTTAGCATCGGCATCGTTGCTTGAGTACTCGCTAACGAGGGCTGCTGTGGTGCCATTGAGCAGCTTGATCCGGATGGACCGCTCGCCAAGCTTGAAGTTCGGGGGCGCGTCGCTGAAGCGCCAGGAGATCCGGGGCTGCTTGACGTGAATGCCCACGGCGCTGCCCGGTCGGTAGTGGTCCACGCGGACGTCGACTACCTTGAGACTCGACATTCTGGGAGTCGTTGTTCACGGGCCAAAAATGCGGGGGTTGAGGGGTCGAAGAGGTTCGTGGGTTGCTTCGGCGAGTGATGCAGTCGGTTTTTGAACTCAGCCAGCTTCGCCAAGATGACGACCAGCAGGCCGGGTCCCAGTTTACATCGGGGCGAAGTTGACACGAACGGGCCAAAGCAGGCCGAGGTGGTGTTTGAGGTGAGTCTGGTGATGCCCCGGTGGAGGACCGGCGGCGGGGTTCTTGGCTGGTTGCTGCCGGTAAGTGGAGGATAGTCCACTCACACGGACAACAAGCCAATGAAATGACCTCAGTTTAGCCATGGTATTGCCGAGGGAATGGAGGAAAAGGGGGCGAAGCCTATCCCACTTATGCCGTTGTTTGCCCGTTGTGGAGAAGCTGGGGTTTTGGGGTCTTGAAGTCTCGGCTTCTGGCCAGGGGCTAGATCAACAGGGAATGCGACTTTGTGGGGGCGGAAAGCCGGGGAATGATGAACTGCAAAGTGGGTATGTGAAGCTATCTTCGAGATTGACTCTTTGATGTAACACGGCAGAATAAGTCTCTCTACATGGGCACGTAGCAAGTCACGATGGGAAGTTGAGGGATCCCTGTAGTCTGTTGGCAGATATCCTGATACCTATGGACTCTTCCATATTGACACTGACGCTAGCCAGTACCGACCGAGTTGTTGGTCTGACCTTACGTCTTGGAAGTCATTCTGCTAGACTTCCGCTGCATCACGGCTCTGCTTGCTTCGGCCAGGAAATGAATTGACATGAATCAGAAAACAACTCAACCGTCACACGACTTCAAAAGACATGGGTCATCATCTTCCAACGGCTCTTCACCTCTCTCCGTCCGCCACCGATTCGTCGCCTCCAACGCCCCGGGCAACCCTTGAAACAACCACCCCCATTTCCTCAGAAACCCCTCCGACATCTCCCACCCCGTGATCTCCCACGGCGGCGACCACGCCACAATGCCGCGCCGCTCGATCTCGTCGTCGGGAAACCCCTCATACAGCCCGCCGATGCAGTCAGCCCACAGCTCGTCCTCGTCAAAGGTCCCAGCAGCCCGGATCAAGCGGTCTCGTCCCTCGGCACTCGGGAACATGTCGATCCAGTCGCCGTGTGGCACAGTCTGCTGGAGGATGGTGGGCAGCAGCGTTGGGGGGACTCGTTCGGGCTTGGCAGGGTAGGGGATGACGTGGATGATCTCATCGGCGCAGTCGAGGGGCGTCACGAGGATGCCCGAGATGAGAGTGCGGTTGACAGCCATGGCACGGAGAGCGTTGTATTGGAGGAGTGTGATGAGGTGGTCTGGGCAGAGGGGGAAGAAAATCTTCACCTGCTGCCTTCCAGCTTTATCTGGCAGCAGGGGACTTTTCGCGTTGTACATTTGCTTGACGCGGGATGCTGGGACGAGGGAAACGGACTGCTGCTCGTTGTCCCAGCATTCCACCAGGGCTTCTGATTTGATTGAGGGTGCGGGGGCGACACTGGATGCTTCGGCCTTCTTCGCTAGGGCTTTGCGTTTCCCTTTGCGTTGTTAGTTTCGGGAATCGGGTAACCGTTATCAGTCTGTTCCTGATGCTCGATCTTGACGGAGTAGACGACTAAGGCTTTGCTTACGATACGCTCTCGTGTTCAGTCGCGTCTGGGCCCGCCTCCGTTCTGCGGCATCGTTGGTGCCAGTCCAGTCATCTTTCCTGCTTATCGCCTGTCCGAAGTGAGCAAGTCATGCCTGTCGGAGATGACCTTGTATATACCTCGGCCAGCTGCGGCATCGACGCGAGTTCGATGCGTGGCGCACTTGAAATCGCAGTTTGGTAGGCGCTAATCATGATGCCAGTAGACGTCGAGACCGTTGGGGCTGGTGTTGAATGGTGCAAGTTTCTCTGGGCTGGCCGAGGCGGTTCATGCAGTCTGCTCACAATGACATGTCTGACATCCGGGAACGGACGGACAACCATCCCGCATTTGAGGCGCAGGCAGACGGCCTTGGGTGGAATGGGTCAACATCATCCAGACAGTCTGACAGTTTGTAGCTTAAACAGGAATAGCTTCATGCAACTTGCTCACAGCTGGACCAGGATCGGAATCCAACAGCCCACAGATATCACTTGATTGGACAAGCATCCTGATGCCGCCAATTTGTACCATAGCCAGAGATTCGGGAGTAAGCCCCACGCTTCATGCAGCTGGCTCACACTCGGATCGGAATCGTGCTCTGCAACCCATTCAAGCTGAAGTTGTCGTGATTGGTCTATCCGTCATGCAGCCTGCTCACAACTTGGGAATCCGGGAATAGCATCCAAGACGGAGAAGTTTTGGACATTCTCCCCTGCGATCAGTATAAATACCGCAGCTACAGACTAGAAGCACTTTCTTAGGAATATCACAGCATCAAACAAAACTCACAGCATTAATCCTTTGAAGACTTGTTGATATCACGACTCTACATATTGGCTGGAGCCTTTTGCTTTTACTCCTTCTGATCCGGTTCACTTCTGCTGCACCCATAACCCCAAGTCCTCATTCCCAACATGGGTTTCCATCCCGACGCTCTCCCCGATCTCACCGGCAAAGTATTTATCGTGACGGGCGGGAATTCTGGCATGTAAGTTACCTCCCGTAAAATGAAGCAGGAACAGCTCATCTTACCATACTACAGAGGCTACTACACCGTAGCTCACCTGGCGGAACACGGCGCCCACGTTTTCATGTGCGCCCGGTCTCCAGAAAAGGGCAGAGAAGCCATCGCCAACATCAGGAAAACACACCCCTCCGCCAATATCGACCTTCTCCAAATGGACCTCACGGACCTCGCCAGCGTGGTGGCGGCCGCCAAGCACTTCCTCACCGTCGAAACAGCGCTCCACGGCCTGGTCAACAACGCAGGCATCATGGCGACCCCCTTCGAAATCACCAAAGACGGACACGAGGCGCAGTGGCAGACGAACTACCTCGCGCACTGGGTCCTGACGGAACACCTGCTCCCTCTGATGAGGCGGACCGCCAAGGCGCTTCCTCCCGGCAGCGTGCGCATCGTCAACCTCACCTCCTCCGGCCACCTCGGCGCGCCCAAGAACGGCATCGATTTCGAGGACCCCTCACTGAAGGACGGCGGCCCCTGGCTGCGGTACGGGCAGAGCAAGCTCGCCAACATCCTGCACACCAAGACTTTGCACCGGGAATACGGTCCCGGCTCCCGCGGCGCGCAGACGGGCGAGGGCGAGATCTGGGCGTCGTCCGTACACCCGGGTCTGGTGGAGACGAACCTCGCCAGGTCGGTGGGGGAGTCGGGGTCGGCCATGATGCGTGTCCTTTCCGTCGTGCGGACTTTTGGGTTGGTGTGGTCCGCCGACAAGGGGTCGTGGAACAGTTTGTTCTGCGTGGCGGGTCGGGAGATGAAGGCGGAGCAGAGCGGCGCGTATCTGGAGATCTTCCGCCGGTTCGGGGAGCCCTGGTGGCAGAGCGGCGTGGCGAAGGATGAGAAGCTTGCAGAGAGGTTGGAGGACTGGACTGCGGAGGTGATGAAGAGGGGAGGGTGGGTTTGATTAACGGTGTCAAGTGGCCGCCGCAAGCCGGTGATCCGTCCGGGCGGCCGGCTAGGAGGCCCACAGTTGGGCCGGGATGAGTTTTCTGGAGGCCGGTTTCATCGGATGCGCGTTGGGTCTCATCTTTAACTCCGCATGTATTGGAAAGGAGTAATAGGGAGGTGGCGTGCTGTATTTCTAGAAGACTGCAGTCATTGCATAGACATAAATTGGTTCATTTACACGAAGGGAACTGAACCTGTACCAATGATCATCGTTGCATCTCCTCTTTATAACTGTTTTCCCGCAGGCCAAAGGTTTGCCCCCGTTCTCAGACATGATTTCCGTGATATTCCGGCTTGAGCTGTCTAGTGAATCACTGCATCGCTAAGAGTGACCATTCCATGCAAGCGTGATTTCTCAGTATTGGATCGCAGTCAACACTTGTGTTGCGAGCACTCAATTGGTATGCCACCTGTTCGCTGTCCATCCATCCCTACTTCCTCCCGGACGCCATGCTCGCTTCACGCTGTTCGTAGAAAATCCAACAGGTAACGACCCGTCCAACATCATTCATCTTCTCTCTCGGCAAACTCAAAGTATCGCAGAGAAGGCTGGTAGGAAATCTCTATCCCCCGTTTCCGTAGTCGGTGCTGCATGACAAGTCCGATCGCGCCCTCCTCGTCCTGTCGCCACTTGGCCCGCCCCCAGTCGAACTCAGACTCGTTCTCTCCTCGGAACCGGCTCTGGCCAAAGTCGATAGCAAAGACCTGATAGTTGTAGTCGTCCTTCGTCCGCCCCGCCATGAAGTTGCTCGGACGCACGTCCGTATTGAGGATGTCGTTGTCGCCCAAGACGTGGACAATTTTCACGGCCTGATCGACAATATCCTGCCAGCTGCTGGGCGAAGGGAGCTCAAGATTCGAAAGGGTGAGTCCCTCTATAAATTGCAGCAGGAGGCCGCGGACGTGGAAATGCTCCTCGTGCTGGCCGTCGACGCCAGGCTGCGCCACAGGCAGCACTACAGCTTCAAGCAAGCGCGGTATCAGCTTGCCCTGGTGGTTGGCTAGTCTGTCATAGACTGCTTTCTCGGAGTGGTACATGTTGAGACTCTGCATGGCCAGGTAGGCCTCATTCTGGCCGGCATTCCAGTCGTCCTCGGTCCTGTCCTGGAACGTCTTGTCGTCGCGAAGCTGTTGCAGAAATTTGTCGATGCCGCCGGTTGTTACCAGCTTGGTGTACTCGGCCTGGCAGTCTTCGTCCCATGGCCCCACTCCATGGTCGTCACGGAGCTGCTGCGCAAATCGCCAGTCGTAGAGCTTCAAGAAGGCGGTCGGGGTAGTCCCTTCGGCGGGAGCACCGTCAGCGGCAAGTCCGTCAACGACTTCGACGACCATGCCGCAGGAGAGTGTCCATGGCTGCTGGACGTGCTTGATCTCTAGCACAAGATCGCGCGATGCGTCAGCTTGCGGCTGGGGATCACGCCGCAGGGTGAGACGCTGTCCAACTTCGTGGGGATGGAGCGGGGTTGGGAGAGGTTCCGTTGGTGTCATCTTGATCGCATTTGTACTTGATAACATCAGTATAACATTTTGAATCACAATCCTGATGATTTGGGTACAGGTATTTGTAAATCCCGAAGATGTGCTTTCTGTGACTGTGGGTGGTATGGATATGAAAGGAAGATGTTCTGTGATTGATTTGGGTGAGACCTAATACCAATGGAAGGCAACCATCCCGAAAGAAAGGAGGTCACGTGACCTGCTGCAGTTGTGGCTTCAGGGAACCTATCTCACGGAAGTCGTACCTTAACGACAAGGATTTCCTTTCACTAGCCGAATAAAGATACTTTATCTAGGTGTAAGATCACCGCCATGACCTGAAAGACGATTAAACGTGCAGATATTTGATGTTGGATAGCTGTCGTTTGAAGAGAACTTCTTACGCGCATCCTAGCCACCACCTAATGTGACAATTACATACTTTTAATTTAATACTTACTACTTACAATCCTGTGGGAGTTATGTTTTACGCACAGTACAGCTCGTTAGAAACTATATACTTGAACCTAATGAAATCTATGGCAGAACCTTTCTGTATCAACAGTCGCATTACAAATTGCCGACTCCCACAACAAAGCTATGAGGCCACCTATTAGACTGCCTATTGTGTCGCCCGCGCTGATGATGGAAAGACTAGATACGCAGTCGCGGGGGTCCGAGACCGTCTTCAGTACGACGTCAAATACCTCAATGTATACTGCACCCCCCAACAGACCAGACCCAAGAGCCAAGCATAGCACGACCAAAGTAGAGCCAAGGAAGAAGACGGAATCCGCGATCAACAGCGCCACGACCCAAGCCAGAAGAATCAAAACAACCCGATGATTCCCAAGACGGAGCGAGATGGATAACAGCCGTGCTGTGAAATTTCCAAGATGCAGCGCTAGTGCCAGTGCGGAGGTCCATGATTGCAGCAAAGAGAACCAGGAGCTATCGAGGGCGAGTGCTGCGCCGGGAGAGACCATGGCCTGGGCTGCTGACGCAAGAAGAAGTAGAGGAGAAAGGTTTGTCGTCACAGCCGAAAGAATAGCGGGGTTTCGAACCAGGTTCATTGTGACTTTTCCCGGTCTCGTCGAGGTATCCTTCATTGGCGATGTGTCGTAGGTGTACCGGGTGCCTAGGTCAACCTCTCCATAGACAGTTGCGGAGTAGGTGCCTGGCAAGACAGCGAAGTACGCGAAAAGTATCGTGACGACCAGATAGTACATGTACCCAGTTCCGTCCCTCAGTGTCATTCCCAAGGACAAAGTGAATACCGATGGCCATGTCGCATTCGCTATTTGGCCGAGGCTCATGCCGGCGGCCCAGGCAACCAGACTGAAGCGACCATAGTATCGAGCCAATTCCAAACAACAGAGCTCGGTAGCAGCGGAGGCAGAGGCAGCCAGTAGCGTCATGAGAACACGCACCGGAGGTAGCACGTTCGGGGGCGTAGCAGAGACAACAACTTTGACCAATACCCATAATCCAGCCAGGAGAACAAAGCGGACATTCTGAGGGATATAGACAAAGACGAAGGGTAGGAATAGTTTGACCAGACCAGACGGAAGAAGCTCGAACAGGATAACGACAGCTCGTGGGTATGGGATAATAAGATAGTTTGCTGTCTGGGTAACGCGTACGAGGATAGTGTTTGCGACACCTACAAAGTCGAAGTTAGCATCATCTAGCTGAGGCGCAGAAACTCAATGGGGGACGATATACCTATCAATACAAAACCCAAGAAGATTCGCACGCGATACATGGTAGTGCGTGGGAAATGCAGCCGGCTTGAGTCCATTTTCGTATACGTGACGTCAGTTTCCTTCATAGCTTGAGGGGTGAGAAACAAGAAAGAGATAGACGCAAAGAGGGTTGGGAGAAACAAATTGGGATGAAAGGAAATGCTGGTGTGTGACGAAGACCTGAGGGTGCAGAAATGGCCATCCCCTGGTACTCCGAATGTGGGTAGTGTTCGTTGGAGCGTTGGGGGGGGGGGGGGGGGGGGGGGGGGGGGGGGGGGGGGGGGGGGGGGGGGGGGGGGGGGGGGCGGGGCGGGGGGGGGGGGGGGGGGGGGGGGGGGGGGGGGGGGGGGGG
>JAOWMA010000594.1:0-14610 GCA_025962755.1 Colletotrichum tropicicola
CCCCCCCCCCCGCCCCCCCCCCGCCCCCCCCCCCCCCGCCCCCCCCCCCCCCCCCCCCCCCCCCCCCCCCCCCCCCCCCCCCCCCCGGTAGACTGTTTGTGGCTCTGGAGTACTTGAAATACAAACCTGGCGTTTCTGATATGTTATCTGAAGGTAAAACCATCGCCAGCTTGTTGTTTTCAGACGGATCGAGTAACACGATGTCACTTCTCCCGTGGCTGCTTGTTTGCTGGATACTTTCTAGCAAACAACTCTTTGGACTTAACAATCAAAATGACTGTACAAGTCTTCTTGACTTGCCCCGCAACATATACCAACGACCCGTCCTTGCGCAGTCATCGATACAAAGTTTTGCCCAGTCTACTATGCGGTAATGGTATGCTTTTGCCCAGCGTTGCTTGGCCATTCTCCGAAGCTGCCTCTCGTTCCCTGTTTGTATCATCCAGAATATGACCCCGCATCTCAGTCGCAGCGCCAGACGCGTCGATCCCGCCTAAAGAGCACGACAGCTCCGATACCTCTACCGGCACTTCGAGTCCCAGAATCCCCATCCAAACGATCTGCTCAAGCTTTTCACCGCAGATGCCATCGCCCAGCTTGAAACCCTCATTGGCGATAGTGACTGACAGAGCCCGGGAGATGACGAGACGGAGTGGGAAAGCAACTGGCTCGAACAGCCCAGTTTGATACATAGGTGGTAGGACGAATACAAGGCCAAGGCTTGCCCGAGAATCTCGGCACGGGGGAACCCAACGAGATATGTGGCCTCTCCGATCCCAGTCCCTCATGCTTCCCTGGCGCCGTTTCGTCTCCTAGGATTCTTCCCGACCGAGCCGCATCCAAACGAGGACCCCATCGAGGAGTCGAAGAGCAAGGTGGAGCACCAACAAACGCTCAAGAAACCGACAGACTGCGGCGCGCGAAACCGATAATCCAGACGTGACCCACAAGCGTGAGGAGATGGAACGGCTCCGGCCCGAATTCAGGCGCATGATATCCGATTTCCTCGACATCCTCGACGTGTAAAAGGCCTCATCGATCGCCAGCCGTGCCATTTCTGAGACGCGAGCACGGCACAAGACGGCGCAGAGTAAGACTGTAAAGAAGAAGACCCGTATAAAATCACGCAAACAAGAGGCGTAACTGGCGAAACGGCAGGTGGTGGTCACGGGTGCGATCACGGAGGATGTGGTGCTTCGATAGATGCTGGGTGTAAAGCGGAATGACACCCGTAAGGCGTGACAGGACTCCTGGGAGCACTAGTTGGCGGCGTTTTAGAAGGACCAGAGGGTGCCTGGTGTGCGTCTGGGTTCTGGTCGCGGATCGCCGAAGGTACCAAAATAAGGTGGTGGAATCGAGGGAAAGGGGCTGGGAACAAGTCAGCGAGACATTCCTCTGCTGGCCCCCCTCCGGTCCGCTTCGCTAGCCCGGAAAGTTCCCGTGATCCGCGCGGGCGGCCTGTCCGTTTGGTGGGAATGCCCCCAGGTTTGGACCTTGTGATCTCTATGCCTGAGGTTGGTAGAATGAAGATGGCGAAGGGAAATGGGCATGGACGGTTCCACGGTGCCCGGAGATTGTGTCTGGTGCGGGTACCGGTATCGTCGGGACGCTCGAAAACAGGCCGTGGCTATGGGAACTCTTCATGCATCACACTGCCTTCTCGGTCTCGTTTTTGGGGTTCGGGATCTTGACCATCGTGGCGTGTTTGCGTCTCTCGGGACTGGGTATGGCCGACCTCACGGCACTGGCATTTTGTCAGTACTGCAGTGACGCGTGTTGATGACTATCAGGTGGCCTACCTTGCAGCACCCGGAGCTGGAGGTACCACCCACGCCGACACTGTTGACGAGGCGGTCTTGAACTCTTCTCCCGCTCAGCAGGGTACCGACCGGGCTTCAGCGTCTTCACGGCTTCACCTTTGGACGGCGGGTCGTCCAAAACGACGTCGTCGGCCTCGGCAAGTTGGTGCTGATTGTCACTGTAAGGATTGGCGGCTGGCTGCGCCCACATGGCTAAGGTAAGGTAAGGTAGAGCCAGGTGGACAACCAAGTGACGTCACCTCGCAAACCTGTGGCCAATAGAATGCTGTTACGAATGTCTGGACAATCAACACCACATCAGCCAATCAAAGACTTCCAGCAACCTGGTTCAGGTCTACTGAAAAAGAGCGGGCGTACTACCACAACTCCCGTGCCAGTAAGAAGCTCGGTTTCTCTTCCGTGGACCCTTCTTCAGGACGGTCGTTTCGCAGAACAGAAATGCATCAGATCAATCCCATTCGCGCCTGCTTCCACGAGAGTCTGCAACATTCTTTGCCTTTTCCATGTCGCGGAAGCCAGATTGACTTTGGCTGCACCAAGGCTGTTCGCACCGAGAGTGACGGCGTCCGAGGTGTAAATGCGGAGATAGCATCCGGCATGCAAAATACAGTTGCCACAAGCCCGAGGGCACTTGGAGCACGTGGCCTGCCGGGAAGAACAGACTTGCCAGAAACAAGCAGTCGGGTGCCTGAAAACTTGCCTGGCCTTTCAACAGCCGCGCCCTGCCAGAACTACCTTACCTTAGGTTCCAAGGTTGACAGTAGATGTGTCTCGCCGCCTGGCCAAGCTGCATCGACGCCATTCTTACCATGATCGCCTCCCCACACTCGCCGGTAGGCGTCGGTGTGGGACACGTAGACAAGCCAGAATTGACGACGATCCAAGGGAAGCAGCAGCGGTTTCTTGGCGCTGCATCCTGCGTGCTTAGGGCAACGCAAAGCCAGTTAGTTTGAAGGCGCCGACGAGCAACCAAACACAAGACGCGGCTGGCAGGCCTACCTACCTTTGGAGATCCTCGTAGATGATAGCTACCATCTAAGCCGTCTCTCCGTAGCAGATCGACGTAGCCCTTTCGGAGGGCTTCAGCTCGAAGAATCGAAACGGCTCGTCCGGCCCCTCACCGCCGCCTTTGCGATAAAAGGCGCCGTTGGGACAGGCCACGAACAGACAATCGCGGGCGCGTCTGCGTCTGCGGCCCCGTCCTTCTGGTGTCCGCCCTTGTTCTTTGTCCGATCTTGTATGCGCGTCTGGTACGTCAAACTTGTGCTGCCGCTCTTCCGGCTCGATGAAAATGTAGCCGTCCCAAGACAGGGACATGGCGTAGGCGAACAGCGTGTGGAGGAGGGTGGCGAAGAGCTGTGAGGTCTGCACTTCGTACCGCGTGTGGGTCGGTCGGAGGGCCTGAATCGCGACGTCCCGAGCCGAGGGCGTCGAGGCCTCTGCATCGGGCCCCAGCGGCACTGGTTCGTTGACAGTGGGAATCGAGGCCGGCTTGCTCGGTGCCGATGAGGATGTGACGGCCGTCTTTATGGAAGTGGACGAGACGAAGCTTTCGAGTGCGCGGGGGTTGGCGGCAAGGGACGGTACCTCGACAGAATCTTAGGCGTCGATGCCGGCCGAAGCCGGCCTGGAAGTCCTCAAAGGGTCAAAGTTGGGCATGTTGTGCGAGCTGTTGTCTTCGTCGGGTACCCACGGGCGAAACACCTTGAGAGAGGATTCGGGTTTCAGGGGCTCGGGCAGCCGGTTTCAGCAGACGGAACAGTGTTATTAAGGTGCAGAAGAGGCCCGGAGAAGAATCGTCGAGGTCAAAGGCCATCGCCGAGGCCCTTGCGGGAGTTGTGCTTTCATAGAGCACAAAGCTGGAGGAAAGCCGCCTCTGAAATCTTAGAGCCGGAGAAGGGCCGGCTTGTAGTGATATCGGTAAGTTTGGTCTTACGGATCCCGGCGGGCCGGCGGCCTCGTACCACTGTTCCGCAGTGGGCGGGAGACTCCTGATCATTGCAATCTTCAGATAATAGTTTTCTTTTTTTTACCGAGATATCTATGGATGGGAGAAATACAACAAGTATGGCTGATGGATGGTGGACGAGGGATGGATGCGGGTTCTGTCACACCTGGGCACTCGCCTTTTCCGGTGACAGAAACAAACGTTGTCGGAGAGGGCAGAAAAGGGCAGTTGAGACAAAAAAGGAACTGTATGCTTACTTTAGCCTTCGTGTCGCAATGCCGGGCCCGGCGAAAGAACACACCATGGCCCATCACGGACCCCCGGATCCCAGAATCCCCACGAACTCGTTCCTTCTTTCCCAAGCCATACCCGCCGACTTCCGGGTGTCCCGTGATGGATTCTTTCGGGAGCAACCATTACCAACAGCACCAAGAAGCGAGAGACACAGCACAGGCTGTGATGTTTAGCTTTCCTTGTCCGCAGAGATAACGAGCAACTCAGGGGTATCATTGTCAGCGTCATACGTCCATTATCATACAGCGCTAGCCACTGCGAACCTTCTCTTCTCACGCAAGCCTGCCCATCGCCAAGTCATACATGTACCCGAGTCGACTTCTCCGGCGATGTGGCCAACGAGACCGACGGCCCGGCCTCCATGTTCGAAGAAACAGTCGATCCCGAGGCCGTCTGATCTGAGAGCGAACCCTTGACATAATCGAAGGTGGGTGTAACGGGGCGGCAGCCGCCACAACAAATCCCCTTCTCACCCCACTGCTTCGCGACGCAAATTCCGCCGCGGAGCTTTCATTGTAGACGCAGCGTATCCAGGACGGTGTTTCCGTATCCAGGACAGTGTGTCAAGCCAGCCTGACGACGTCGGCGTGGCCATATCCGCGAGATGTGTTTTCCCATCAAACGGCTGGGCCTTTCTCCCTCAGCCATGTTCACAAACCCTCCTGTTTGTCTCACGCGGGTCTCTTTCAAACCTGGGCAATGTATTGGCAACCGCTGTCTGAACATCGCAGTTCGTCTCTTCCCCAACAACTAAGAGCCGTTTGAGGAGTCAGAAGAAAATGACCTACTCTGTCCTGGCACGGGATTGCCACTCACACTCCCTGATATGGAACCTCGCTGAATTAGGCACTGGGCTCGCCACCCGCCCCGTCACCGGTAATTGGCGGCGAACCTTGACCCTAATTCTTATGACCTTGTCCCGCTGACCACCCCAGCGACAGTAACTGCAAAAAGGACATTTTAGGTGATTAGAAACCTCGCGCGGCCACGGAGACACCCAACCGAGCCTCTGCTCGCCGATATGACATCACCTGCCGGCCTGTGCCCTCCGAAGAGCAAACGCCGCCATACGTTAGCCACTGAATTTGCGGGGCGAGTCTTTGAGAATTGATTCATTGAGACGCGGTGTAATGGGTGCAGGCGGTGCGAGCTCAGAGTCCCAAAGCGCAATCACACAATGTCGTTGACGCCCAGTGAGTGGTGACCCAACACAATGACGATCCAGGCTTGTAAGACCTGTTGGTTGCAGTGTCTGCGCAGCTCAGAATTATGTGCCTGCCGCTCTGTCTGCAGACCAATGAGGCACACAAAAGTGATTGAAGTTAGACAACGGCGAGGAACTCCTGGTTCTTGCCTCCCGAGGCGATAAAAAGGTGATGGAACTGCGGCTGGGCATGTTGAGCTCTTCGAGCTTGAGTATAGAGGTGTCCATATCGCTGCTGCGCTATTACTGATATTGAACGATAGGTCATAGGTCTTCTCGGCCGAGAGAAACTGCGAGCGAAGAGAAAGAAAGTGTCATGAATCGGCAGGGTTTGTGAGGCCTGGGGAATCGTCCGTTTGTTGGGGAGCCTGATCGCGTTGTCGATCACTGAAGGCAAATCAACCTGGAAGCCTCGGTTCCCTGCCAAGGGTGTAGGCGTAGAGTCAAAGCGGGAGACGGTTCTGCGACGAGAGGAGTCAGCAAAGAGCGTGAGAAATAGGGTAGGGCAGGTAAGCAACACAACAGACAGCAGCACCAGCGGTGGGAGCTAGCACCCAGGCAGGCGGCCAGCCGCTATTGTGATGAGCTGGGCAAGATCCATACGCTTTGGCAGCAAAATGGTGCTAGCTCACTGATGGTAGGGCACGGTGTCTTCATTGTCGGCGTTGTTATCTGAGGTGGGTGTCTAGGAGCCTCCGTGTGGGCTCACGGGCGACACAATCGCAACTGCAGCAGTGAAAATGATAATCGACTCGTGGGACGGCCTTGGCTGCAAGAGTTCTGTGTGCAGACTCAGGCCACCAGGAAAACGGCGGCAAAATGGTCTCCTCTTGCGAGAACGCGTCTCTTTGTCCGTAACGAGCAAACCCCAAATCTGAGCCCCCCTAGTAAATCTCTTGACTTCATTGTTCGTGACGACCGGGAAGTAGCCTGAGTTTCTTCGAATGCCAACGGCCAGTGAATAAATCTCTGCCAAACATCCTCGACGCTTGGGATCATGGCTTCGCATCTCTTCTCGGCTCCATGGTTTCCGCCCGCGTTGGGCTTCTGAAGGCGGCGATGGTAAAGCCTGTCGACCGCTTGACTTGCTTGGATTGGCTTTCAATCGTTCGTGCCGCTTCTTCCAGCAAATGATGCTAGCAGGTCAGATGACGTCTGGAGTGGACTTCAAGGGAAGGAGGAAGCAACATCATACATTTGCCGGCGCAGGGGCTCACACGCTCATTGACTCGACGAAGCGCCTTGCTGGTCGATGCGGGTCAGATCAATCCGTAGTGCCGGAATCACTCGGAACCCCCTTTGTCGGCCTTGCGATTGTCCCCGCCCATACGAAAGATACCGTCAAAACCGGAAGACTCTCGAAAGCGGATTATAGCTATGCCCCCATTTCTGGTATCTGGAGAGGCAGAGACGTGTTGGATACAGGCGTCACTGTCAGTCATGTCTGCTCCAGTGTTGAGCGCGGGACATGGCCAAAGTTATTGATGGTGAAGGCGAGGGCCAAGTGTAGTAGGAAAGTGTGCACCATGAAGGCGTAACAGTCTTGTAGGTGGGAGAAGAAGGGATTGGCTGTGATCTGTCATATCCAGTCAGTATTGATCGGGTTCTCTTTGCCATGCTGTCATGGCATCAGGTCTCGCCTCACTGGGGTAGTAGACTCACTAGGCATGAGCTGATGTCGACCGAACTAAACCGGCTCATACGTCTGGATTGGTTCTTCGACAGTCACGACACCCGTCTTTTGGCCACACACGGCGTTGACCGCGACCATACCGAGTTCCAGGCCTTTCATGGATTGTCATGAATGCCGTACCAGTAGACTTAGTGCACCAGCGTCCAGAAGCCTTCATGCACGCGGCTTGCAAATGTGGCGACGCCGTCATGTAACTCCCGCATGGTTTTGTGCCGTTCTTCCTCCCCTGACTTTGTGGTGTCGTCTCACGGCCAGTTGGGCTCGCGAAAAGTAGGTTGCCAGCATCCAATGCCATTCCGACTGTTGTGAGAGGATCTGCGTGACGAGAGGTCTTCAAAAGCGCAGGACTGGCGATTCTAATGTTCTTGAAAGCAATGACGGCATCATAGATGTGTGGGAAGAAAAGGTCTGTGGCGGAAGACAAGATTCAGTGAAGGGCTATCGACAGACGTGTTTAACAGTGAAATCACCGTGACTGGCATCTGATGTGTAATGTCGTGACGTCGTGTTTGAAGATGCTGTCGATGGTCTTCCCTAGGCCCCTAGTCATCATGTCAAGGGATAAAGTGGTTTCCAAGAGACGCGGCGGTCACGGTGGAAAGTGCCAAGCTAGTAGAGGTTGGAAAGATCGAGAGGCTTGGTTTTCGCGCAGGTGGTGACGCAGAGGTGGTCGCTGCGGTGTTGAAGACAGGTACAGATTGCTGGACGGGCCCATCTTCGGGAGCCCATGGCGACAGCTCGTTTGCGGTAGGGTGATGCTGCCTCCATGGAGTGATTGAAGCCGCCTTGGTTAGAGCGATTCGTGATGGAATGGGCAGGCATATTGGGAACCGCAGAGCTAATGCCGGATGCCGAGCAGCGGATCATAACGCAAACGAGAGGGTGTATCCGAAGGGCGTTTGTAAGATGCTGGAACATCAAATCCGAGAAAAGGACGAGCAGGACGAGGAGCGGCAGAGAAGAAGCAGCAAGCGACTGCAGGACCGCAGGTCAGCGGGGAAGGTTGGCTGGGGATTTAGTGCCAGAGCCGTTGAGAGGTGTTTAGGCGGGCTTTGGGACAGAGACCTGCTGGTAGGTACCTAGGTGAGGAACCTGAGGTAAGGTAGGTACCTAAGGTAGGCAGGTAGGTTAGGTCATCGGAACAAGCTGTGGCCAATAGAATTTCGTGATGGATGTCTGCCCCACACTGGCCAATCAAAGACTTTTGGTGACATGTTTTTGGGTACGTACCTACCCAAAGCAGCAGCTGCCCCGAGCAAAAAAAAAAAACAAAGCTGTGACCAATGGAATTTCACACCTCAAAGGGCTCCTGCTGTTCACTTCTTTCCGGCTTGTCCTCTCTGCCGCAGCATCGATGGCAGAGCCCACTGAGGATGCCGACCGTCGTCAAGAACCTCGCATGATATGGGAAGCAAAACTCCCGTCTGCTCGATCCCTCTTCCCTTCAATGCTCGCGCGCGATCCTTTTGTTGCCCACTGGAGTCGGGAGACAGCATTTTGACACCAGCTCTCGATACGGCCGGTTTCAGGCCCTTCTCGCTCCCAACCTGGAATATGAAATGGGTCCTGATTCAAGCCTTGCCCTAAGGCTCCGCCGCGAGCGCGTGTCCTTGCCAGTATCCAAAGTCACCCCCCCCTTGGTCATACAAGCCAGGCACATAAGGTTGTGAGTTCATCCGTATCACTTTTGCATTCATCTCGTTTGTTCTTTCCCACTAACGTTCCCGCCTATTGCAGCTCCGTGCAGGAGTGGACGACTCGCTGCTGCGACGAACACGCCGGCTTCTGCCAGTGGACGAAGCGATCGATCACTCAGAGCCAAATGATCCCGCAAAGCCGAACGGTCCTCGATGGAAACCCAATGCGGCTACCAGCCACGTCACCGGCGATTCTTCCCTTCAAAGATAACTTCTTGGGTTCATTGCGTCGAGTCGCCAAATGACACCAAGACCAGGGGCATGGAGTAGTGTTTGGGCACTGCCGATTCGCGACCATTGTCATTTGCGTCCTTAGCACGGGGAGGCTTGTCTTTCAGGCCAAAGCCCTGGCGGTGCGGCTGAGAGAGACGCAGGGATAGTTTCCTTGGGTCTCTCGGTCGAGGAAAGCCTAACAAGTCGGTTGAACACAGCCTTTTCCGTCGCAAGTACCAGTCTCTAACTCCAAGTATGATATTGGGACTTACCCGGGGGTCGCAAAGTATGTTATGTCCTCTTATCAGCACTTGGGCCGTGAGTTGGCATGGTGCTGGTTATGGTTTATGCGGAAATGGCGGGCTTCGTGGATGCGCTTCGTCACAGTCACCAAATCACATTCCCATCTGCTATTTGACGAGCAAGTATCCTGGTCTTTGCGGCCGCTGTAATCCAGTCGCCCATACCGCCGAAAGCCTGAGAGTCTCTCCAGTCGGGGCTGTTTTCTTTCCCCGGGGCCAACCGTAGCTATCATTGTGACTCTCATCGCCACTTCATTGCTACGAGTGGTTTCCCTTCCAAGTCGTACTTTCTATATTTTGTAAATGCTAGTTGTGCCCTTGGGAAAACTCACACCTTCGCCATTTGTTTCACCCTTCGGCTAATAGTCTGTAACACACAGACTCATGCTTGGGTATATTTCCTCTCCCCCGCCTCGCTGGTGGTCTCCTTGCAGAGATACATGGAGTAGAGCTGCTAATCCTCGACAAAGACGGAAGAAATATCTGCACTCACTGGCAGGCCCGTCAGCTTGCCCCGGCCGAGCAAAGAGACCCAGCTCAATGTACTTTCGTAATACTTCGTCAAGATGGGTCAAACCAGACTCCTTGAAATCGGTCCCGATCTCCGGACTGCCCGACGCCATCGGGCATCTGTCTGTCTGATGCAGCCACAGAAAGGCTTGACGGGCAAGCCATGTTGTAGGATGAAGATCCCAGAAAGGAAAACCAACAAACCATTATGCGCGATGTCATCGAGAAGAAGCCATATGAATGAAAGAAAACAACACGTGTGCCATGGCCACTCAAACTGTGGACGCAAACTCTTTGCTGCAACATTGCCCATCGCTTAGCGCCGGACGAGGTGGATGAATCCTGGACCAACGCGAGAATGTCCGCGTGCCGCGACTCTCTGATCATTCTCACAACAGCCTCCCCGGAAGTAGCTTTCGCGCTCACCCAGCGGACGGGCCACGTTATAACCTAATGAGGATCGACTTGGCATCGTTCAGTTTCTCGCTAAGTCTGGTCTGATGAAGGTCAGGTGTCCTGCCGTCTGTTGGGTTGCTCTGTGCTATGTCGATGGTGTTGGCGGTACCAGTCTTGCGGGGTCTGCTTTTTTGGGTTAAATGTACTAATTTACCCTCAACCTAACCCGAGAAGTTGGGGTTTGTGAACTCGCCACGGACGGCGGAATCTTCGAGAGACAAAATACGCCTCCAGCTCGCTGGAGCTTCGCTTCTCGGTTTCTTCTGCGAGAGATAAACGTCAGTTGTGGTGTCCGAGATTGGGAGAGAGAGAGAAGAGGCGGGCTCAAGGAGAACAGGCTCTCTTAAAGTACTTTGGCTTGAAAGGCTTGAAAAGATAGCAATTCGGAAAAGACTGTGTGTTGTGGAATATGATGAATTCGAGGAAGTGGTTGTGCGCTGTATATCCTGAACCTTTTTGGAGTAACCTCCAGCGGTGTTGTGATTCACAGAGCGGCCGAATCAAAAATGCAATTCCTAGTTTTCCCAGAGACCAAGTTGTGGGGGAACAGAAAGGCAGCGGCTGAACTCAATGCCTCGGCTCTTGTGGCTTCCGACCTTTCTTTATTGGTTTGAATATGCGGCGAGAATGATTGCCAACCCGTGAAGGCACCTGCTTTGTCGAGTTGGTATCCTGCAAACCGGACTCGATGAACTCGAAATGAAAATGGTCTCAGCGTGCGGCGAGCAATTCTTCGGCCCTGTCGATGGCAGCCAAAACGGAAGCGAAGGACGGAGCGAGCGAGGGAAGGTATCCAGCGAGTGAGGTCCATCTGTTCGCTTCCATGAGCGAACCAAAAACAGTCAGCAATAAATATCAGCCGGGAGTTGTGGGCTGGCGACGTTTGCTCGTGCTTTTTGCGGTGCGTTGTCTTCAGAGCAGTAGCGATGGGTTAAGCAGAAAGGTGACGTACCTTGTGCTCCCAGCTGTGGCGGATGTGAGGAGATGTACCTGGTGTTAATGGTGCTATTGAGGAAGTCTTGATCCAGACGGTGCTTGTCGGGTGAATATTCAGGAAATCCTGCTTCCTATCCATTCATAGCCCTCGGGCTGTCAATTGCGCTTTTCTGTATGCTTGCTGGATACCGTTGACAGACATCGTCATCTTGAGAATCCATCTCCGACCGACACGAGATATACTTTCCACATCTCTGGCGTTGCCACTTGTTAGCTTTGGAGGATGTTGTCAAACGGCAGACCGGAGCCTTGGGTGGGAAGACCTCCTCGCGAGGACTTCCGCGGGGGGAGCCACCCAGGCTGATAAATTAACAGCATATGGGCCCCATCGCTAAATTGACCTCAGCGTTATTGAGTATCGCGACGCCGTCTTGCTATGGAGTCTCTGCAACTGTCTTTCTCTGCGAAGAGGCGGATTCTTTCATCCAATTCTCTTCGGCAGACTTATGTGTGACTGGGTCCTTAGGGTCTAAATTTGTCGGACTGGTGATTATGTTGGCTGATGCCTCTGCTGTCCTAGTCAGACAAGCTTCGCTCTCGCTCTTGGCAACTGACCTAAAGCTGGCCCACCGCGCGACTGTGGTCGAGGCTGGATTTGAACCTGGAAGCTATCAACCCTCGCTGCCGAGCTTCTACGCCTCTCCATGGTTGACCCCAAAACCGACGATGACGTCTACGAGGTGCCTAGCCCAGTGCACAGCTGCTCCAGCAAGGTAGCGACTGGGGCAGAGGGACGTTATTGCCGAGACGCTCCAGTAATTTTGAATAGCATGGAGGTATATCTCATGCAATCCAACTCTGGCAAACACTTGGCTTGCTCACTAGTATCGCGCTGTGTACTCATTAGAAGCCCTCGGTGTTGTTGTCACCCTACGTGCTCTTCACGTCTCAGAGACGCTGAAAAGCCTCGACTTTGTCGTCTTTATCAATGAAATGGCCGTCCTTGAAGTTCCGGTCTGCGCCAATAGTGTAGCCTACCTACATATCCTCACCGCCTTGGCTGCTCAATAGTCGATAGTATGTTGGATAGAATTGTAAAGGGGTTCTTGAATGACACCGAAAGACACTGTTTGACAGTAGTTGACGCTGAGTAAGATTGAACGGAACGAAAAGATGTCGGAGTCAACGTCAAATTCAAAGTGCATCAAAAAGCAGTTCACTGAGAAGGCTCTCGAGGGGAATTTGGCAGGCGGGAGGCGTTAGGTGGCATCGAGTGTGGCTTGTGGTATGCAGGTCAGTCAGGCACTTGCAAGTGCACAAGCTGTGTTTGCAAAAGGTAAGACAACATACAGGAAAAGGTGGCGTGGAACTTGCTCTTGATTTCTTATGCTGGACCCGAAAGAATCGGTGTACCTATGATGTTGTCCGTGGACCCAAACGCACCAGGAGAACAGTTTCTCCAAATGCCCATCAGAACAAACTCACCCGTTCCCAAATACTCAAGGCAGCCATCGAGAGTGACCCGCGCTTTGGTGGCAAAAGCGACCAGGGTATGGATTCCGAGGCATGTGATACTACTGCTGCCAGAATTCCCCAGCTTCGCATCCCTCAGCACCCGAAGGGGTCACTTTCTTCTAGATTCAGAGACTCTCGTGAGAGATAAAAGCCTAGCAGAGTTGCGTTCAAGCCTCGCAGGTCACACATTCTCTCATGGCGGGCTCGTGGTTGTACACGGATGTTGCGGCGCAGCCCGGGTCTGTCTTTGCTGGGATATGCTCCGCCCAGCCATTAGAAGGACTCTACTTCCACGCGAATGGGTCCATCTGTGTAGCCCGCTGAGGTGCAACAATCCGCTGGCACATTTCCCAGCGGCGTGACAGCAAATGGAATGGAAAACTCTCGAATTGCAGGTGGGCGACAAAGGGCATGCGGTGTCTAATCTTGGCGTATATTGCGAAATGAAAACCTCCATTGCCTGCTTCCCCGACGAAGACGTCGTGATTCGTTTCGAAGGGCTGGGAGCGGCGAGGTTCGAGAAGCCTACGGAGGCGGTTGAGGAAGAACTTGAATAGCAGCTTGCGCAAGAGCCTGGCTGGATTTGGATGTATGGACGGCAAATTCTCTAGACTCGGTGCCGCACGTCGCCGTTTGGTCCCGGCATCGGCAGCAACGATCATTTCGAGAAACCGTATCCGCAACAGAAAGAAACAAGAAATGCATCGTTTGCGTACATCGATGTCCACTAAAAGCCATCGTCAGCATGCCGGACTCTCTCGCCGTGGGAGATGTTGATACAACGTCTTGCGGACAAACTGAGGCGCGGCGAGTGTCTCGGAGAGCAAGCTCAGAACAACAACCTCAAAGTGTGTTATCTCGGGCTCGACCTCAGGATCTGTTGGGCAAGGTCATGATTCAGGGAGAAACACCTCAGGTGTAATCTCAGAATGTGCGGGTCTGCCCCAACTCGCCCAAGACCATCACCAGCACCAGCATCACCATCAAGGCTTCCTCGACGCCAGGTCTCCAGAATGCACCTAGCCGCAGCATGTGGCCTCCAGCCGTTCTCCAGATGACGTCGCTTTGACGAATCCTGCTGTTTCGCCTCCAGAGTCGCCCGAACACGAGTCCCTTGAACATTCATTGATGCCTCATCTTCAACAAACCAACTGCGAAACCTTGCATATCGCCACTTCCTTCTCGCCCGCGTCAATATTGGTGTCGGGGTTGTATACCTGGGATCATCAATCATCAACTGACAGACTCGAAGACGTCCAAAGAGAGAAATGCTGTACCACCTGGGCCCAATGCCCAGTCAGCAATCTGCATGGCCAGCCTAGGGGCTACCCTTTCCTCAATGATCCTTGTCCATGCGAGCCTTGTAGAAAATGGGCTGTACTCGTGTGGTGTCCGTTTTGTCGACCCTGCCAACTTCCCCCAGCTCCGTCCCGTGAGTAGCGGAGCATCGTCGGCAAACAAGATCTGGGCGCTTGCGCTAGAGTCGGAGATGGTCCGTATTCTTCGTATCGCGTGTTGCTTCTTGGCGGTCGTGTTAGTCGTGTTCGTCAGCCAGGCACTCAGGCGCGTGCTTCAATGAGACTTGGAAGTGTCCTGCTGGGTGCTTTCGTGCGATTGAGGGAGCGGCTGCCGAGTGCAAGGTCAGAAGTTGAGCCTGCCCCACCTTAGGTAATTCTAATACAGTCCGTTGCATTAGTAGCTTCTAAAACACTGAAATTCAGAATTTTTACCCCTACACCCCACCCCCACTACTATACCTATTTTATCTTAATACTATAAATTTAATTATAATTTTTATTTTAAAAGCTAATTAATAGTTTAAATAACCTTATATAAGGCCTATAATTTAGATTTTAATACTAAGTAAGTTAATCTTTTTATATAGTTTTTTAGTTTATTTTAGTATCTTATTATTAATATTAATTAATAGTAGTAAGTAGTCTATAGTATTTAACAGATCTGAAGTTTATAAATATTCTTAATTAAACTCTAATTATTTTTATTATTATTTAATTATTATTT
>JAOWMA010000595.1:0-14570 GCA_025962755.1 Colletotrichum tropicicola
ATTATAATAAAATATTAAAAATAAATAAGGCTTTTATATATAGAAAAGTAGTTAAATTAAAAAAAGAAAATAATTTTCTCTTTAGTAGATATAAGCTAAGTAGCTAATTACTTAATAAGCTTTTTAGGGAACGTATAGACAGTGCTACACGTAGTATAGTACGGCTGAGCCACGTATTCTCCGCGACAATTTCCTTCTCAGAATTCTGATGCCTCTTGGTTACTCGATAACTCAACTTGAACTTCTCCTAGCCCTGTGATTCCGTGTTCTCTAAGAGATCATGAAACTGTGCTGTAAAGAGACAGAAATCAGTTCCAACGCCGAACACAGCAAACCAACTTCATGTTGCTGAATACCCTCCGTCGACGAAAATCGTCTGCCCGGTGACCGAAGCACTCGCATCACTCGCCAACCACACCGCAACACCCGCAAAGTCCTCCGGCACCCCGTTCCGCCCGATCATAGTCCTCGCCGCATGCTTCTCCGCCCCCTCCGGATCCGCAACCGTCTCCGCCGTCACCGGCGTCTCCACAACTCCCGGCGCGATCGCATTACACAACACACCACCAGGCGACCACGCCTCCGCCTGCGACCGCGTCAACGAAACCAGTCCGCCCTTGGCCGCCCCATACGCTCCGCTGTTCCCGAACGCGCGGAACGCCTGCTGACTCGCGACGTTGATGATGCGCCCGCTGCCCCGCGCCGCCATCCCCGGCCCGAACGCCTGGCCCAGCGCGAATGGCGCCGTGAGGTTCGCCGCGATGGCAAAGTCCCAGTCAGCCTGCGTCGTGCGCGACAGCGGCGGCCGGTGCGAGACGCCCGCCGCGTTGACGAGGATGTCGGGCACGCCGTGGGCCGTCTTGATGCGCGAGATGGCGTGGTTGAGGTCCGCGAGGTGCGCGAGGTCTGCTGATATCGACGTCGCGGGGACGCCGAGTTGCTTGAGCTGATCGACGGTCGCTGCGAGGGGGGAATCACGGCGGGCGACGAGAATGACTTTTGCGCCGGACTGGCCCAGCGCGAGGGCGATTTCTTTGCCTATGCCTGAGCTGCCGCCTGTGATGACTGCCGTCCGGCCGGCGAGGCTGAATAGGCGGGTGAGGTAGGCTGGCAGCTTCTGCAGGTTCTTGGCCATCTTGAGGACTGCCGTAGTGTGTCGTGAGACTCCCTCTTTGATTGTGCAGTTGAGATGAACTGTAGGGCAAAGAGGAGTTCGGAAGCCAGACGTTCAAGTGTGACTACATGTACACTCGCCGTTGTCGGCCACATCATCGGGAGAGGGCGGTTCGAGCCGGGGGACCTTTGCATGCAGCTACCGGCACACCATCAACACAATGGCGTGAAAAGCTGGCGGTAGTGTGAAATCCAGACCTGTCGGCCAAGTCGCACGTGATTGTCAGCCGTTCGGTATATCGTGAAAGTCGAATCACCGGAGACCCCGTGGCCGGCTGCTCGAGTTGGGGTATGAGGGGTTGGCATGCATGCATGACTTGCAGTTGTAGGGCACAGTCGGGAGCTAAAGGGGCTGGGAGCTGCCGCGCCATGCGCGATCAGTGTGACGGCGGCTCGGCGGCAAGGCTCTGATCGTCAATAAATAAAGGTGTTCCATCTTGCAGTCTGTAAGATATCAGTTCTCAAGTTGATATCGAATATGCCATGCAGCCGCAGCATGGGGCCAAATCTTTGGCTCTGGGGACAGAACCCTGTTTCCTTGAGATTTTTCTGAGGCATTGAGAGACGCCACCTCTAACGGCTGGTATGTGACTCTACACATTAGCGTCAGGCTAATGCATGCGTTGTGCCGTCGAGAGACGGTCCGCTGACGGCGGATGAAGGACTAGTCCCAAGTTGCTGGTGCGGGGTCGCCGGCTAAGCGTAATATGCGAACGCCTCAGTCTTGAGACAACGTCACACCGTCTTTGGCGTCCTTCTCGAATAGATTTTGCTGAGGAAAGTTGCCCATCCCCAAGCCTGCTGGTTGATCAACTCATCCGACGCCTTCGAATCGAGTCTGGCAAGTATGTCTAGCAGCGACGAGAGCAGCGAGCTTGCCCGGCTTCTAATGAAATCATTCTCGACATTTTGAGATAGCTCAAGCAGGATGCTTCCCACGACACGCAGGAGCTCTACCTACGATGTTACCGTAAGCAAAAGGAAGAAAAGGCCAGATTAAGCACGGGTACTCACTCCAGGTTCCCCGTTCGTCTGAACATACTGGAACGGAATGCTCTTCAAGCTTTGCACCACGTCCCGGGCAATGTTGGTCTGTTCCATGGCCAATGTCACTGGGTCATCGTTGAGCCCAATCAGTGTCGTAAGACGATTATCGATACACTGCCGGAGAACCATGATTCTCATGCTATGGAATATGGCAATCAACCTGGACTTTTGGTTCCAGAAACAAGACCGTTGGAAGGCGACGTCATACTGGGGGTCGAGTTCAACGGTATCCGGCGACTCCAACCACGGTGGTAGCTCATCCAAGAGACTCATAACTTCGATATACATCCTCGTCATAATCTCTTTATCAGCCCTTGTCGCATAGATCACTGGGTCGTCTAGTGCGGTGTTCTGTCCTTTTGATCTGATAGCTAAAAGCAACCGCGAGGCGGACGCCCAGCAACGTCGAATTAGATGGAAGCCCTCCATCAGAGTGTCCTCGAATGAGGCCGGTAAATTCCTCATTCCTGGATCAAGCAGAGGAACTCTGATTTGGCTCTTCTCGGCGAGGTTCATGGTGGAGTCAAACAGCGGCTCGTGGAGAGTGACCGGCCGGTTCGCTAGGGCAATGGCGGCCTTGTCGCAAACAAATAGCATCCAGAAATTGTTTCGGAGGAGCGTGGCTTCAAGAGGGTCGTACTTCTCCAGGGCTTGTTCGTTGTGTAGCCTCAAATTCTGTGCCAAGAGGCCTCCCTGGCTCAAGACGTGCCACGCCAGCGGAGTTTTGCCTGCTGAGTGTTGCAGCGCCGCCGACTGGAGCAGCCGGATGGCCAAAGAGCTCGAGTTGGGATACTGTGTATCGTGGTCCTCGTAGACTTTGAGCATGCTGCGAGAAGCGCGAAGAAATGGAGTTGCCACCAGGTCTCGGTATGACAACATGGTCTCGGGATAGATGGAAGCCACGGCTGCACATACAGCAGTGACCAAGGTGAAAGGCCTGATGTGGGCAACTCTGTCCTGATCGTTGCCGCAATCGAACAAATCATCTCCCGGTATATGGCCAGAAGTTTCCAATGGGAAGTGCGACGCTGCTATAGCTCTCAACGACGGGATGTGGCAGACAGGAGCTGACGGAAACAGTTGCAGGACGTAGAGCGAGATGCACTCGTCAACGATTTGCCTAAGGCTGAGTGATGGGACTGCTTTAGCTAATGACGAGAATAGACCACGACGTATCTCTGATGCAGAGCCATAGGGGTCCAATAATGAATAGACCCGACAGGCTGTTGTGGGAGTTTCCGACGACTTTGACTCAGATGGCAATGTCCCGTGACTGGCACTCTTCGTTTTGAGGGAATCTGATAGGCGGCGTCTAGCAATTGGAGGCTCGCGCACCCTTTCTCGAGGTGTCTTTGGGCCTCTTTTTCGAGGAACAATGTTGAAAGTACACTCAAGATTCGATATGCGACAGTTTGCGCAAGGCTGCGTCGCGTCGCACTGCTTTGTGTTAGAGGCTGCGATAATGGCTCATGCTAACTCAACGAGACTGGACTTGAGATTCTGTGAATACATCTTCTAGGGAAAGCCTACCTTGACTTTGCGTTGTCTGCACGAGTCGCAGGCCCTCTTGGATAAAGCGGGACCTGTTTCTGGCATTGTTGGCTGTTGACTGGGACTCTGCGATGGCGTGAGACAATGCGAAAGGTGATTTCGCCGCGGAGAATTTCAATGGAGCGAGTTCATGATACTATGCAAAGATATGACTGAAGGGAGTATTTCAATAAGAAGTAAAGAAACCAGCTCGTAAATCCTTTTATACCATATATACCCCTAAGCCCCGCACTATGGTCCCAGATCCCTCCCAGACCAACTAGGATTTGACACGGAAATACAAACCTGACTAACAACGGGTATCCACGATCATGCCAAGAACGACGGAGTCAGTCATACTCTTCTTGTTCCGTAATCTACCATAAACTGACTTATCTCTGAAATTCCTCCGTCTCTTCAGATTCCTGTCCACCGAAAGTCCTGCTCCAACTCTATGGCACTGCTCAACAACTCGTCCTCTGGGTCAGCACTACGAGAAAGGATGATGCGGAAAGTGCCCTTCTCGGCGAGCCACTGTTCCAACTCCTCGTTCCAGTAAGACAGCGCGTATTTGTCCAGTTGAACTCGGGCAGTCACAGTTTTGCCTGCCGCAACCCACACCTTGGTGAATCCCTTCAGCTCCTTTCGGGGCCGGTCGAAGGCAGCCTCGACATCCTGGACATAGACTTGGACAACTTCCCATCCATCCCTGCAACCCGAGTTGTGCACCTCAACCGTCACTTCAAATGAGGCCGACATTTCATCTTCCAATCTGAATGTCTTTGGGATGTGCAAGTTGAAGCAATCGAAAGTTGTGTACGACAGGCCGTACCCGAAGTAAAAGAGAGGACGTGTCTTGACCTTTTCATAGTACCGATGACCGATGAACACGCCCTCGCCGTAGAGAATCTCCCTCTGACCCTTTCCGAATGTCAAAAAGGCTGGGGTGTCCTCGAGACGGTTAGAAAATGTCACAGATAAGCGCCCACTAGGGTTGACCTTGCCGAATAAGACATCCGCAATAGCATGCCCAGTCTCTTGCCCGCCAAACCAGGCGTGAATAAGCGTACCAGTCTTATGGGCCCAAGGCATGGATATGGGGCATCCAGATTGTGTCACGACAATCTACAACAACAAGTCAGCATCATCCGTTGCACAAAGCCTGTCAAACATGAACTCACGGTATATGGGTTTGCATCAACAACACGCTCAATCAACTCATCGACGATGGGCGGGAGCGCCAGAGACTTTCTGTCCACCGCCTCGCTTTCGTAATCAGCGTTTAGACCTGCTATCACGATAGGGACGTCGACCTCCTTCGCCAACTTGATCGCTTCATCGAGCGCCCTAGCTGGGTCAATCTTTTCGCAACACCCAATTCTTAGGCCGCCAGCACTCAGAGCGCCAACACCTGCAATGGCAGCTTCGTTACGGAGCAACACAGAGATCTCGTATTGCTTCCCCGCCTCGACCTCCAGATCAGCAACAACTTCCATACTGGCCTGGTTGAACATTGGCGTTTGCAGTGTCTTTTTAGGCTGGCTACTGAAAAGGTCAATCAACTCGGTCCCGTCAACACAACTTGCCCTTGCCAATGACACAGAGACCAAGCTGTAAGTTCATAGTCTTCGGAGCAGTGTAAACCGTCCTGACTCGAAGCCAGTATGCGGCGGGGACGCCTTCCGGAAGGCTGTCGGCGAAGTACATCTGCGCCTGCGTCGTCGTTGTGGTATGCAACGGCTCCGCGTCCGGCTGCAGTTCGAAACTCTTTTCAAAGAAGTCGAGTACGTATCCAAGCTGCTGTTTGCCGGGGACCCTGATATCATCAGAGAGTAGGGGAGTAAAGAGGTGGCCTGCAGATGATTAGCACATGCAAGAAGCGAAGTCAATGTCACGCACCATTGCATCCACTTGCGGACTGCACCCTCTCCCTCCCAACAACTTCTGTGATGGCGTCCAACGGTTTACTGACGTAGTGTGGCTGGAGATCGGCGGACCCTCCTCCGCTTACGCAATCGAACTGCAGGGCCGATGAGGCCGAACGTCTGCTTCGACGACGGGTCCAGTGGAAGAACGGACCGATCATTCTTCAGCAGAACGACCGAGTCACCAGCGACTTGACGACAAAGCCGGCGCTTCTCTGCTGTATCTCCCTGCGTTCTCCCACCCTGGTGCCCAAGAGCTGGACGAACTTTGTTGATGAGATTCAACAAATTCCGGACCCGCTCGTCGACCTTGGACTCTTTGACCTTGCGGCACAGAATAGCCCACATGAGCAGTTCGCCTCGCCATCGCGCAGGCCCCGGCATCTCAAGGTCCAGACCAGCATTAACAGCCTCAGAGGTGCTGTAAGTCCCAAACCAGTCACTCATGATCAGGCCATCCCATCCCCACTCTTTGCGCAGGACATCCTCCAGCAACCAGGGATCCTCGCTCGCATGAGTTCCGTTGATTCGGTGATACGCCGTCATGAAGGACCACGGGTTGGCTTTTCTCACAGCAATCTGGAATGGCAACATGTGTAGCTCGCGCAGCGTCCTCTGAGTCACTCGGATAGAGTCCTCGATCGACATGGTTGACTGATCATGCGCCGCGTAATGCTTGATGCTGACGGCGACGCCATTCTCCTGTACGCCATCAATGTACGCAGACGCCAAGGTGCCGCTTAGGATCGGGTCTTCGCCGAACGCCTCGAAACCGCGACCGATGAGCGGAGACCTCTGGAGGCAAACCGTTGGGGCGAGGATGACCCGGCAGCCCTTCTCCTTGGCTTCGACCGCGAGTAGTTCGCCAACCGCGCGCATAAGGCGGACGTCAAAGGTCGCGCCCATGGCTGTGGCTGAAGGCAGCAGGCACCCTGGAGGCTACAGTTCTTAGAGTCTAGGACTGTGACTTGTGGGTGACTTGGGGATCACGTACACCGTTGAAGAAGGCGATGCCTCTCACACCGTGTGGGCCATCGGAGGCCTGTCCGCTGTTAGTGAAGACCTGTACGGCGTGGCTGCAGTGGCGTCATACCGTGATAGACGGAATGTTCAGGCGAGGGATTGAATGGGTCGTCCAGGTGTCTCTGCCGGCGAGAAGTCGGATCTTCTCTTCCAAGGTGAGATCCCTGATGGCCTGAGCCACATCGATGGGCGAAGTTGAAGACATGATTTGTGTGAGGTACTCAGTTGACGATGGAATCAACTTACGCAATATGCGACTTCACGTTTGCTTTGAATATAATCTCAATCTCTTTGCTTACTCAAGTATTTTGGGCCTTTGGGAGTCTTGGATTTCCCCACGGGGAGAAAGTGGGATTGACGACTTACAATGAGCAGAATCATGTCAAGTTTCTCCACAATTCCACCGCCGTGTTTCTCTGACCTTTGGCCAAGGAAATTCGTAGAGGCCGAGAGTCCGACTCTTCTGGGTCACGCGAGTTGAAACATTGAAGTGAGAAAAGTGAGATAATGAAAGCGACTCTGGTATTTTTGAGCATTGGAATGCCTCTGAATTGTAGACAAGTTATTCAACCCCAGAACTCCGAATGACAGCACCCTGTCTGAACAACTCCCTGAACCCCCACAGAATTGCACCAATTGACGCGCCTACTCCTAAACTCTTCAATAACCCTTTTCCAATCCAACCCGTGAATCAATAGTACGTCTTAGGGAAGCACCACATCGCTGTGTACTGGTTTTTAGGGACAGACCAGAATAGCCACATAAACACCCACAAGTATCCAATCGTCTTTCCAACCTTGCCGCTCATCATGTTGTAGAATCGTGGGTGATACTTCATAAGAGAAGCGAGGAACACCGTTTCGGCGCAGATGGCGATGAAGTTGTACATCCACCACGAAAACTCCTGCCAGAAACCGCAGTGAATGCCGGCGAGGTAGTCGGTCTGAGCATGAAACAGTCCGCTGAGAGCGAAGACGAGCCCATTAAGCACCCATCTCTTCTTTCCACGAAAGGGTCTGTTTCCGAATCCCGTAAACTCCATGACCATCTCTCCCCAGCCACAGATGGTGCGGTAAATGAGCCGGTCGTAGAACTTGCTCCAGAAGCGACGGAGCTGCCACGCCTCGCGCACGTCGCCGAACATGGGTGGCCACTCCTCGGGCTCGTCGATACCGAGAGCGACGAAAAAGATGGCGCAGCTGAGGTGGCAGCGGGTGTACCAGTTGTATGCGCTCCAGTATCCCTCGAAGGCGAAGTAGCATCGCACCAGGATCTCGCGCTGTGTAATGGTACCGGAGAAAAGGCGGCGGATGAAGATGCGTTTCTCGGGCACGACATCCCTCATCGTGAAGCCACCAATTGACCAGAAGAGGCGGTCCTTGTAGTTGTTGATCTGGATGATGAAGGCGAGCTTGAGTATCGTCCAGAAAAGCCAACGAGCTCGAGGAGATTTCCAGACCTCGATTGCATGGCGGTTGGCGGAGATCCAGATCTTGGTGGAATACCGGCGGACCATGCCCCAGGCAGTGTATCCATAGTCGTCCTCGTCTTTATAGACACGAAATTTCTCGGCAGTTTTCTCGTTGACGAAATCGTCATTCTTCTTACTGTCGACTGAAATGGGGGCCTGCTGCTCGTCCTTAAAGAGGTGGTAGACTGGGGCTGGGCGAGGTGTCTGGATGAAGCGTCCATTCCATAGAACTTTGTAGCTTGCCACTGCTCGGCTCTTCCAGGAGAGCTTTTTCTGTTCTTCTGTGAGGACGAACTTCTCGCGGAGAATCATGACCACTGAACCACCGGCCTGGATTATAATTGCCTTGAGGATTGTGTCTTTGATGGCATAAATCATCTTCATCTCGCTGACGTAGCGCGAGATCTCGATACCAATGGCGAGGAAGGCGATAACGAATGGTGCGCGCCATCTTTCTTTGACGTTGACAGCCGCCACAACACAAGCGAGGCCGACGAGGTATATGCAGATAGGGTAGATGTATGCGGTCCATGGCGAGGGGAGCATCGAGTCGAAGTATGCATCCCATTCTGCCTCGCTGTAGTTACCGAAGGTGTAGTTGCCGTGGGTGTAGTTGCTCTCAGTGAGTTCGTCCCAGAGACCATCGGTCAGGTTTCCGCTCGTGAAGTTGCCGGTGAAGTTGCCAGAGGCCATGTCTGTCAGAGGAGGGTCCATATTGGTGGACTTCGAGGAGGCTTTTCTGCTGGAACGAATGAAATGTTAATGTTGTGAATGGCGGGATATCAGTAGCGATCTAGCTTCTAGTCACAAAGTAATTCGAAGTGAGAATGACGCGGTGATGATCTGATGCTCAAACATGGACAGGAATGTGCAGGTCCGGGACTCTTTATGGGGTGCGTAAAGCAATCTCCGTTAACTCTAGCCATCTCCGTAACGTTTTTGCAGCGGCAGCCTCACTGCGTGTAGGGTTCATGTTATGCTCGGCACGAGTATCGTAGAGTTTAAGATGCGCAAAGAGACGACGCCATTTTCTTAACTCTGTTTATTGGGCCACCAGAAAGTTGCCAGGCGCACTCAAGACTGTTGCATTCGAATGATTTGTTCCAACTCGGCGCAATAGATCCCCTCTGAAGAGACAAGCTATAAGCCCAAGTAGGAACTACCCCTGAACACGACATAATCTCCCGTTCTCATGAGGCAGTTTATCCGCGGTCTCTACTGACCAAAACTCGCTTCCTACCGCGGTAGCCGCATAAAAGATATCCTCGGGGTCCCACTTGCGCTTCAACTCCAACAGACGAGAATATTTCTCGTCTCCATAAAATGCCTGCTGGAAATTTGGTTCCATCCGATCTGACTCCGCGAGATACGATCCCGCTCCCGGAGAAACATCCCTCCAGCGCTGCATGTCCCCAAAGGTAAACCCATTTCTGGCTTCCAGAATCTGCTCGGCCGTGGCGTTGATGGACCATCTGACAGACTGGATAGCGAACAAGATGTTCTCGCGCCAAGCGGGATTTACCGCGTTGTCTGGGTTGTCAGGACTCGTGGCCTTGATGTTGAATCCGACAAAGACGTGGTTCGTCTCCAGTGATGTTCGGATAGCGTTGAAGGTCGCTTGCTTAAGCTCTTCGCCCTTAAAGTTCCTCCGTGGAAAGAGGCGCGACCCGCTCTGCACGTTAACCTTTTCGACAACCTCCAAGGGGAAAAAGTCTTTCCACGCAGGATAAAATGAGTCATATTCCGTTATGTTTGGGTCGAACGTGATGCCCAAGCCCCGCAGCTCGGTGAACCAAGGCTTCAACAAACTTTCCACATCCGCCGCCGTCTTGTTTGGTGCAAAAAAAGGCGTCATCTGAAACAAAAGATCCCCTGGGCTGGGGTTATTGGGCAGCATCACAAAGTATGCGTATGTGCCGTTGTCGGCGTTGCCGATGAAGTGGTCAAAGTATCTCCGAACGCCGGCCCAAAGTGTCTCGTTGGAGATACCGTCCGCGGTAGAGAATTTGAATGCAGCAGCTGTCGTAGGCATGTCTGGGAATGCCTTTACTGTCACCGATGTCGCCACTCCAAAGGTTGATCCACCGCCTCCACGGAGCGCCCAGAAGAGGTCCGAGTTCTGTTCGTGGTTCGCGGTGACGAGCTCTCCATCTGCCGTAACAACCTCGAAGGCCAGCGCCTGATCAGCTCCTGTACCGTAAATGGAGCTCAGGGGACTGTGTCCGCCACCCTGGAGATACCCTCCCATGACGCCAACCGTCTGAGACTATCAGTCAACTCGGACCACGAGAAATCAGTCTGTCCAACAACACGTACCTGTCCCTCTCCCCCGACGACAACTTTTCCATGCTCATGAGCAGCCTCATAAATCTCAAAGGCCTGTACACCGGTGTCACACTTGAACGCAGGCCCAGAGTACCCCTCCGTCTCATCCACAACTTCCTCAATGAACTCAACAGCTTTCAAGTGATGGGTCCAGATACTCAACGACTCTCCGCCCCCCGACTTGCCCGAGAAATCATGGCCGGTGTTCTTGACTACAAGCCGCACTCCCGTCTCTTTTGCAAATCTCACGCCCTCCTGTACATGCTGCGGAGTAGTCGCGTTGATGACGTACCACGGGAAGCCGCCCATCGTGCAGTTCCCCGAATCGTACACATTGGGCGGCAGACAACTCAGGCCCTGGTACACCGGCGAGAACATCTCTATCGGGTCATCGAGGTGCGCGTATGAGTTGGTCCAACTGGCCGACATTGTCGCGCAGCGCGTCGCGTCGTACTCGCGCCCTGGGTAGCAGGCGGCCGCCTTTCGGCGCGGCTTGAGGAGGCGATTGTCCACGCGCTCGTTGAGGGCTGCCCAAGATTCGTCTGAAGGCCATTCGACGTCTCCAGGGTAGACTTTGCAGCGGCCGCCTGCTGCTGCTGAGGCCGACGCGAAGGCCAGGGCACGTAGAACGGAAAGTCGAAGCATAGCTGAAGTCCCTCTGCGGTGCTGTTAGTCACCCGTGTTCGTCTCAACTTTGGGAAGTTTCTCTGGCTCTTGTGAGAAAGGACTGCCTGGCTAAGTCCCTCTGCCAGGTGCGGGGGATTCCCAACGTCGCATCGAACACACACCGAGGCGACGATCCTCGCATGGGTTAGGGAGTTTCCCTCGCATGTCAGAGTCGCATATGGGGCCTCTAGCGTTGGACTTTCAGCCGTCATTCGCCAAGTAATTTACGTTCGAGAGAAGCCGGCAGCGGACGTCACATTGGACTTGGAAATCCTGCTCCGGCATTCCAATCAAGTATCCTAGGTCGGACTTACGGCTTCACGCGACATCACATTCAGCATGTCTCATTTTCTAGGTGAAAGGTCTTGTCATTTGTCACCTCTGTGGGCTACACCAGTTCTCGCGCTTGGTGTCGTAGCAGATTCTGATAATGGAGGGCGCATGGGGGCGCGCTCTTCTTCTCCCCGTACTTTGCCGTTGCAGACTGATCGGTGCGCTCAGTCTCGTGCATCCCCATCCCCCAACTCTCAGATTGCCGCCGTCCTTAAGTGGCCGTCTCTCCCATCCAAGCGCCACTGGTTCCAGCATCTGAAGGCAGCCCATCTGTAGCTCCGGCAGCCCACGCAGCGTTTTGGATCTGGAGTTGGTTCATCGCAACGTGTCGCGGTTGAAAGAACCACGCATACGCTAGCTTCTCGCGGTTTCTCCCGTGGGTACACTTGAAGTGGACGCTGATAGGACGCTTCTCTGCCGCACGGTACGTCCTGTACCAGCCGTTGATCTTGTCGATGTCCGTATCGTCAAGGCCCTTGATGAGAGTGCCGATGACTGGTAGGGCAATGTGGTTCGCGCCGGAGAGAGACGCAAAAGGGACTTGAGACGCAGATTGGTTGTAGAATGTAGCGTGATAAAAGGAGTATCGTTGGCGAATGTGGTCTGGAGGCTTCGGATTACTGTGAGTCAACTGGAAGAACATTCTGGGTTGATCCAACGTGTCTTGAATGAAGACAGAGTTGATGCGGCTCATCCTTCTTATCGTAGGCACCTAGCATCGTGTTAGTGATCTTCCTCTGGAGTCTTGATTCTTCAGGCTACATGCAGATTTTTGGTGTCAATGAGCAGCCTCTGTCAGTTGAAATTTTGAATATGGAGAGAGGTTTCCGTCTCGTGCAATATTCGCGTAGATATGCTTTTCCTCAAGACCTACAATCGTGACCTTAGCCAAGGAGAGTGGATTTGCGAGCCCTTTAAAAAGTTCTGGGCCCTTGAGTTGATACCAACCACGGTACATGCAACCTTGTGTGCCTTTCTTCCATGTCTATCGTCACAAGCCGCCAAACTTAATTGCGGTGGATTTCCTGCCTAATTGTGGCTATTTCAGGGCTGTCAGTGCTCATCTGTCGCCACGACAGTACGCGCCTTGGCTCTAACGCCTTCTGTAAAGAGTGCCTCCCAGGGTTTTATTCCCTCCGACGAAGGGATTTGTGTTGAGCGGGATTTTTCTGACAGGGATCGCGCCGCTGCTTTCATGAATCTGGGGCACGACGCCGTATGATTTGACTATGTAGGCGAGAAAACTTATCCCGCTGAACTAATTCAACTATGTCGGAAGTCTCTTGGCTAAAGTAGACTAGTTCTGAAATTGGGGAAAGGATCGGGCGTTCTGCGATACTTCACCCCCCAGATCACCACCTGACCTCATGAACACCGGCGTCATCTCGGAGTCTTCAGACTGCATGACCTTCAACGTGTCAGGAGGCCCGGCTGCCTTGTGTGGCTGCTGTACTCCAAGTTGGCGAACCATTTGATGTGATGGTTGAGGTTCGGGTAGAGTACGCGTGGTCGAGTCCGCTCCAAGGTTCCTCTCCAGGGCTTTGGCGAAGCCAATCATCCATTGGATTCCGTGAAGAATCGGCGACGGTTGCTTCGTGTTCTTTCTTCGGAAACATGGTATGACATTCGGATTCCTTCCTATGGCAAACCGTTAGACAAGTCTCAAATGTGTAGGTGGCTGAATTAGGTCTCCTTACCTTTGAACTTCCCTGGAGCCTTCCTGTCTGCTGTTCTGGGTCTGCTTGGAATTCATTGTTCATCGATTTAGCTTTCAACGAAGAAATTCTTGTTCGGAATGGTATGGAAGAAGGCTTTTCGGAATCTTTGTTCGTTTGACTTATCTTGCCTACTTATAACTCCATGTTTCAAATGGGCCCTGAAAGGTCTGTCCATATGGAACACCAATATTTCTCTTAGCATCTGGGGCCATTTTTTTGGCAGACTTGCTTCAAAGGGAGGCTCAGTTGGCAAAATTGGCCCCAAGCTGGCGTAAGCAAGTGAGGCTCGGGAGTTGGGGCCAGTTTCTGCCATGTGCATCTGGGCGATTTCCTTGGTTCAGGAAAGTGGCCCCACGGGCTACGCTAAAACTTCAGAATACCAATCACTATCTACTACCTAAACAATCAAAATACCTTCATGCCAACGCGGACAAGAGACGGCATTTGGGGGTTACATCATGTTAATTGTCAAGGGCGTTTTGCATTTGGACTCTTGGGGCATAATGGCGAAATCTGATGACGTTCGAATGATTTGTGCTCATCATGAAGCAGTCGACTCTGGGTTACGGATAGAGGAGTGCCACTGTTGCAGATCGATCTTATTTACTAGGTAAGGTACACAGAACATAAACTACTCAATTACATCCGATCGCGACGCGTAAGGTGTCTTTAAAATTCTGTGCTGACAGGTCTTCCTGAGTTGTTAGAATTACATGTGCTGTTATGCATCCAGACTTGATGTCCTCTGCCATGGGTAAGGCATCTCAAAACTTCCGGTATCTGTTGTAAGGCCGTAGATTATTGAGGGCAGACAATCATACACTGAGCTAGCCGGGGGATTACAGGCCACCTTCAGGAAATAATGGCAATTGCGATCCGATCTTACTCCTACAGTGAGACATATTGATGTCTGAAGTCTGGTTTTCTCGAAGGTTTTCGGGGTTTTTAATTTTCAAATTTTTTTCTAGTTGCTTTTCTGGTTTCTTTTCTTTTCTTTGAGGTATCCATGATTGTTCATAACTCACCAACCTCACTACTAATCCCAACAGGGAAGGTGACATGATATCTTCGTCCCGGCATAAACGTGAAATGGGTGTAAGAAAAAGGAAGTTGTCTCCAGGGGTCCCTTCGTGAGGAGGACAGGCAGGGGAGCCCATTCAATAGAGATAGACATAGTAATGGTAGAGTGATAGAGGAATAGATAGAGACAGACAAGCATACAGACGCAAAGAGAGAAACAGAAACAGGGAAGAAGACAGAGAGAGAGAGAAGAAGAAAAAGAGAGAGAAAGAGAAAAAGGGAGAAAGAAAAAGAGAGAGAGAAAGAGACAGAGTCCTTCGGGGCATCCGCACCTTAGGG
>JAOWMA010000596.1:0-14559 GCA_025962755.1 Colletotrichum tropicicola
AATAATATAGTTAACTAAGATAAACTATAGTATAGATAGTTAAATATTAGATATTAATATATAGTAGTTAATACTATACAATATAGTAAGACTCTTAAAACTTAGTTTCTTTTAATTAATATTAACTATAATATATAACTTCTTAATAGTATATTTAACTTTAATTTAAACCTTAATTCACTTCGTAGTATTATAAATAAGGGTTAGTTATTCTTTAGTAATATAGGATCTTAACTCTTTATAAGTAAGTCTCTATAAAATAATTAAAGGTAGGATCTTTAGTAGTACTAGTATACCTTAGAAGGTCGGTCTATATAAGATTATAATTAGTATAAAGGTAAAAAATAGGGATTTAGTATACCTTAGGGTAGGACTTACTTATCTTAGTATAAAGGGATTACTTATTATATTAATATTAAACTAAACGGGAGGTTATTACAGAGTAGTAATTATAATATAATTAAACCTAAATATTATAGTACTACTACTACTACTATTATTTATATTAAACTAAATATTATTAATAAAAACTAATAACTACTCTAGTACTACTACTACTATTATTACTACTAGGATTATTAATATAGTTCTTTACTTTTTTTACTTTAACTATAATAACTTTAGTTACTACTATACTATTAAAAACTAAATAATAATAATCTATAACTTCTAAGAACTAATAATACTACTATAGTAAGTAATAATAGGGACGGCTAAAATAATAAATAACTTTAGTATTTAGTTATATATATAGACTATTAGAAAAACTAGTAATAGAAAAATAACTAGCTTTATTAATAATACTTAGTAGTACCTCTTAGGGGGTATTAAGTAATAAGTAGATAATAATAGAGATAATTAAGGTTTAATTAAAGATATTTATAAACTTTAAATTTATTAGATATTATATACTACTTATTACTATTAACTATTACTAATAATAAAATACTAAAGTAAATAAAGTAGTTATAAAAAAAGATTAATTTACTTAGTGTTAAAATTTAGATTATAAGCTTTATATAAGACTATTTAAACTATTAATTAGCCCTTATAATAAAGATTATAATTAAATTTATAGTATTAAGGTAAAATAGGTGTAGTAGCGGGGGTGGGGTGTAGGGGTGAAAATTCTGAATTTTAGTGTTTTAGAAGCTGCCGATGCAACGGACTGTAAAGAGAGCTCAGATTCTGTTTCTATTGGTTCGAAGACACTGGTTGGAGCTCAAGACCCTCATGAGTCAGGCCTTCGAGCTCGATTCCTTTCTCTGCTTCAATCACCCGGGGATAACGCGGGTGTTGCAATGCTTGGTTGCGACTCAAAGAGACAGAGTCAGACGTCCTTGCCCATCAAGCATGCATGCCCCAACACAACTACAATTCACCCCTCTCTTGCCCAGAGCCGCTGTTTGTTCAGTAGATACCGCAGTCCTCAGTCGAGAGACAACGACAGCAGCAGATCTGAGCGACAGGGACCAGGCGCTTTGCCAATCCCGAGCCAACTTCAACCAACTCCCGCACAGTAAGTCCTGGAAGAGGAAGCGGAGGCGCCCTCCCATCGGTTGGACGAAAGAGCCGGGGCAAGACCTCAGTGCCGCGGGCATTGGTCGGCAATCCGCCTCTCGCCATTCGACCTCCGCCACGACACCAGACAACATCTGCACTGCGCTACTTCTGGAGGAACCGGTGGATCAAGCACCGCAGTCCCCCGCATCCGACGTGCAGCCAGCCCGCCCGGGAGACTTTGACCCAACACCCAGGATGGATCCGGGGTAATAGGCGTGGATGTCTTCCAATATGCGGTGGCCATAGAAGTCCCGGCAACGCAGTTCTGCAAACCCCGCTCCGGGGAGAGGTGGCAGCAGTCAGGACCAACAGAGTGACCATGACGCGCCCCCCTCCCTAAGCTAAGCGTGCCCGGTAGCGAAGAAGTGCTTGCTGCAAGTGTCGTCGTGCAAAGACGAGGAGGGGAGACGGCCAGTCTCATAACGTTCTCTGACTAGGTACGCGTCCGCGCCAGCGCCAGCCCCATCCCAACCCATCTTAGCTTGCTCGGGATCCCCAGACGTTCCGGCCCCTCTGCCGTCTCTACCAAGCCGGTAGCCCTGTTCTAGGAGAAAGAAGTGGAGTGAGACGCGGGCGAGGGATATCATGCGTGACGTTCCCACCGTTCCCCCAGTGGTCGTCGTCACGGCATGCGGAAGGCGACGCCGGGCCTCAAAAGTCCCACGCTGCGCGATAGACCCGTGAAATTGCTCCGCCCACGCCGTTCAAAGTCTGACTTTTTCTTTTCTCTTTTTGGCCGGGATTTGTGCTTCCTACCGGGTGCCATTGTGCCACAGCCCCTTCTGATTACTTGGGTACACACTCATACCCGTTTACGACTCGTCCTCGGCCGTGAAAGCCACAGCGGCCCTGGTTTGCCCGTTAGATTATCAAGCCGAGAGGAAATGACCAGCCCTAAAGGAGACGGAAAGCCGGCCGCGGATGAGACTGATGGCGTTGCCGCCCAGGAAAATGTGTCTCAACGCACCCAGCCGTCCCGTCAGGCCAACAAGCAGCAGGTGAGGCACAGGGCATCTGTTGCGTGTGCATCTTGCCGCGACAGAAGAATAAGATGTGTCGTACCAAAAGGCGAGTCCGAGTGTGTTCAATGTAGGAAGGCTGGGAACGAGTGCGTAATTAAAAACGACGATGAGCGAAGGAGGTACGTGACAGCCAAATGAGTTCCGGACTCCCCATGCGGGCTCCGGTTGCTTGATCCTAAGACTGACGCCGGTTACCTAGGCCGATATCCAAAGCCTACATGTCTTCGTTATCCGACCGTATTGCAATGCTGGAGGGAATGTTGCTGGAAAAGGGGGTTGAGCCTCCACCACCCGCACACCCCCCAAAGACTAGACATGAGGCTCAGTCCAAACCCCCAGAGAACGGAGAGAAGCCGATTGACACGCGTTGGAACAGTCGCGAGCCACCTGATAACTCGCCCCTTGCCGAAGTATCGTCTCCGCCGGAGTCGGGAAACGAAGAACATGCGATGAAGGATACCGACGGCGCCGGCAGTGCCCACGTCGACAGCAATGCACCTGTGGGACAAGTCTTCCAGCCCCTGCCAAAAGAGCAGTCTCCTTTCCGCATGCTTGACCCGAAGCAGGAAGACCTTGTGTGCCGCCTCTTATCGACCAAGGGCAATCTATCATTCGACCAACTCTCTGGACGACTGCGCTTCTTCGGACCGACTGCCAACTCGCACGTCTACGCCGATTCTTCCGACCAGTTTGATTCGAGAGAACCTTCAGAGCAGGTTCGGCGAGCCGAACGCATTATCCGATCGCTGACGATAGCAACTCACGAATACCTCATGGACAGCTTCTGGATGCACTACAACTCAGTCCTCAAAATTATTCACCGGGACGCCTTCGACGCCGATCGAGAATCACAGAACCCGAAATTCTACTCTTCATTCCTTCACATCTGCATCCTAGCCATGGCTTTCCGATTCGCGGACGCCAACCGAGACGACATGAAGAAGATCGCTCTGGGAAGCCGAGAGAGCACATTGCACCGCGAAGCCAAGTATATGCTTGACATCGAGCTCGAACGGCCCGGCGGAATTCCCAGCGTGCAAGCCCTCTTAATCCTGGGCGATCTTGAGTGTGGCGTCGGCAGGGACAACACTGGCTGGATGTATGCTGGTAAGTCAGTCCAATGTCCCCCCCGAGGAGCGCTCTCTCATGCATCATACAGGCATGGCCAACAGGCTCGCGTTCGATATTGGTCTTCACCTTGACTGTCGCAACAACGGCATCAGTGCGCAGGAGGTCGATATTCGCCACATGGTGATGAGGGCCTGTGTAATATACGACAAGTACTGGGCGCTATTCCTGGGCCGACCCACGAGCATCAAGAACCAAGATATCGGCATGGAGCTGCTCTCTAGACGTTTCTCACAGCTAACATCTCTCATGGGAGGGACCGAGGCAGCCATCAAGAAGAACGTCACAGCCGAGATTTACGACCAGCTGATTGAACTGATGGAACTCGCCGGTCGCATAGTGGAGAGTCGGGACAACAGTCATGCGCGGAACAAGTATCATGGGGGTGGAGCGGAAAATGTGCTCAGCCCAGGCGAAGGCGAAGACAACGCATACCTTCATGCCATCAATCTCGATCGCCAACTCCAGAACTGGTACAGGCGCTTGCCGGAGCACTTGCAATGGAAACCCTCGGCCATCAAAAGCGCGCCATTTAGCTACTTTCTTCTGCACCAGCAGTATCATGTCTCCATGATTCTGCTCCATCGACCATGGGCCAAGTACGGCACCATTGCCGGCGCTGGCACAAGCAATGGTTCCCATTCCAGCCCCGCATCGGCCTCGGAACCCAAGGATGTTCTTGATCAACACGATTACTCCATGAGCAACCCTTCTCCGGGGCTGAATGACCCTCTCTCGATGGTGGACGATAGCAGGACCTCATTGTCACGAAGCATCTGTACGCAGCAGGCGATCCGGGTAGCCCGCATCTTTTGGCAGCATCGCCAACGATTTGACGGAACCAAAATATTCGTCACGGGCATCCAACACGCAGGGACAGCAGCAATAGCCCTGATAGCAGCTCTAGCCTACAACCACAGCGACTCTGACCGAAGGACATATCTCGGATACCTCGAGATCCTGTCGAGCGCGGTCAGCGATATGAGCCACACTTACCAGCCCGCGGCACGAATGGACGATCTCCTCAAAGCCGTCCTGGCCCAACTCCGGGCCGATATCAACAACTCGGACGACGTGCATCAGCCATCTACCATGTTGACAGGAAGCGATAAGAGCTTACTCTCCAGCTCAGCTTGGAGAGGAGGTATGGACAGCATATATTCTATCCTGCCAGCCAGGCGTGAAGCCGATGTTGGGAGCAGCCAGTCGCCCAAGAGGAGGCGTCCTTCGGCGACGAGTCGGAGGGCTTCCGAGTTCACCCGTCCGTCGCCGCCGTTCTTCCTCTCGCAGACGCATACAACACCGCCGAGGTCATCGCAGAGCCACCGGTCAGTCGGCCATCACCCTCCGATTGATCCGGCCATGTACACCACGAGCAATAATAATGACATACAGAGCTTCAATCTGGACTTTTTAAATGGTTCAGCGATTGATCATGACCCGGATGATGCTTCGGAGGGAATGATGAGGCCTCCTGAGGACTTTGTACTCGTCGCACCTCAGCCCGACGGCTGGGCGCTCGGTGAACTGAATCCTGACGATTCGATGCAGAGTGGAAATATGGGATACGAAGGACTGGGCCTAAATGATTGGAGTTCTAGGACAGCCGGACCCAACACTGGCCCAATATTTGATGGATGCGATTCTAACTCATCCGCTGCGCGTAATAATGTGCCAGGAGAGGATGGGGCCACTGGGGGCAAGTCATCGGTGCCGCGAGGACTTTTGAGCGAGCAGCGAAACAAGGAACTATCCGGAGATAAGAGAGACACGACGGACAAGTTACAAACGCTCAAACCGGTTGATGGGGGAGGCATGGATTGGATGGACAGTGAGGGCGGTCTCAGCGTCCTCAGTCCAGTGAGCTTGAGTGGCTTGGTGCAGAGCGCAGTGCCGGAGAAGGGAGTTGCTGATCCCGCCGGTGCTCAAAGGAACCACGAACTGGACTTTTTCAGCTTCTAGGATAATTCTGCATCGATCAAAGTCCATGACAAAACGGATTCCAAGATTCTTCGCCAGGGAGCATGGGGGGAGTCGGCATATTCGCCTGTTCATCAAGCTGTAGAGAGAGAGAGAGAGAGAGAGAGAGAGCCTGGAGTTTGGAGTTTGGAGTTTAACCATGATTCATTGGAAAGCACCTTATGTCCAGAGGAACATGCGCAAGTAGCCTCCTCGTCCCTCATCCAAGCCAGCCTGCGCGAGCAGCGACTGATAGGATTATTGGACTGTGAAGCCTCCGTCGGCCACAAGACTAGCTCCTTGCATGAAACTGCTCATATCAGAGGCAAGAAACGTGATGCAGTCCGATATCTCCTCTGGCTGTGCCATTCTGCCCAGGGGTGTACGCTCGATGTCGCGGGCTAGTGGGGATCGCACATCCTGGGCCATGGTCTCGAGGACGAGCGGTGTTTCGACGTAGCTGTTCAGTTCTTGTGAGCCACATGCTTAGATGTCAAGTCCTTCCCCACAGGATTGGCTACGAACCCAGGACATATCGCATTTATTCGAATGGCTCTTGGGCCGTACGTATTGGCATCACCTTTGGTGAGACCAAGCACGCCTTGGGGCACGTCCTGTGAGATACTCCCCTTGGTGACTGACAGGGACTGCATGACCTACCGTGCTTTGCGGCCGAATAGGCCGTGTGAGACATGAAAAGGGAGGGTGATAACAAGCCAAACATGGAGGCAACATTGATGATGGTGCCACGACCTCGGCGGAGCCCCAGATCACTGCATGGAGATGATGAAATCAACAACGGACCAGTCCGCCTTTTTTAGGGGTTGCACGTACTCCTGGGCCAACATGACGTTAATTTCCTCGCGTTGGCAGCGCCATACGCCGTGCAAGTCGACATCGACAACTCTACTGAACTCGGCCTCGTCAATCTCGTGTGTGGCACGGCCGGACCCCCCGATGCCAGCGTTGTTGACGGCAACGTCGAGGCGGCCGAAGCGGGACACTGTCTCGGAAATCCCGGCCTTCACTTCTGCAGCCTTTTGGACGTTGATGGGCAGCGCGAGCAGCTCGACCGTAGGATAGCGGCGTCTCAGGAGGTCTGTGGTGGCCTGGAGAGCCGAGGGGTCAACGTCGGCCAGGGCCAGGCGCGTGATGCCATGCCTTGCAAAAGAGAGGGCTGTGTGCAGCCCGATGCCTTTGAATGAGGGTCAGAACGATGCTTGAAGTTGACATGTCTGTCAGGTACACCCAGGAGCCACGCGCGGGGAGAGGTAGCTCACCGGAGGCGGCGCCGGTGATGAAAGCAGTGCCTCGAAGAAGAGAGACCATGTCGAGATTAGTGTGCTCTTGCTTGCATTCTGACGTGCCGTGCTCGACTTCTTATGAGAGGGAGAAGACCTTGGCGGATGCTCACACCCGCCCGGGTGTCTCATCTCCCGCGTGGCGTGTTCCTTTCATAGCGACCTCTCGGTGCATTCCAGGCAGGTTGATTCCCGAAACCAGGTCAACGAAGGTCCGGCTGGGATCTCGCGGCAGGGCTGCGGGGTGGTGTGGAAGCATAGGGGGACATGACGGAGAAGTGTACCCGATCTGGCGGACCGCTGCGACGGATCTCTGTCTCTCTCTCCATTGCATACCTAAATACCTATTACAGTAAGGTATGGAGATATGCAGCTTCCGCTCCGCCACCGCAGCGTGTCAAGAGGCTGGGTCACGTGTGGCTGAGGGGTCTAGTCTCAGTTGTGCCTGGGGCTGCAGCGGCGCAGGGGGGCTAGGTACCTACAGGCGGGGCACGTGGGGCGTATGGACGTCGCACGGACAGTGTGAGGTCATGAGCTTGCGGTCAACAAACATCCAATGCCTTCCATTGCTCGCCTTGGGTACCTTACCTTAGGTATCCATCGACCTTAGCTCACCTTACCCTTACCTACCCGATGACCTCCTCCTCCTCCTCCACACCGGAGTCTTTTCCCCGACATCGACGCACCGACCAGCCACCGCCCGTGGTCATGACCGAGCCTCTCCTGCTGGTCTGACGACCCAAGAACAACGCCCGACCGAGCCGCCATGTCGTTGATACCGTATCATCCGCGAGAAGGCCGCGAAATCGTTCTGTGAGCCTCCTTGACCCCTCGCCACCTTCCTCTGCGACTTTGCTGACTCAAGGCCTTCTTTCTTCTTGTCCAGCCGCCACCGGAATGCCATTGTCGTCCGCGATCCCTCCTCCCAAAGGCTCGAGATTCGAGGTTTGTCCGAGTGCCCGACTTGCCGCCAACCTTTGCGATCGTCCTCCCCGGATCGCCAGTTCGACAATGCTCGCCATCATGATTCCTTCGTCGACCCAGATTACTTTCGCATGTTGCGAGCTGGTCATCAACACTCGCGGAACGACCATCCCCCCTCCAGCCCGATCCGAAGATTTGTGCAACCAATCCTACCCCATCCCCAGGCTGCCGTCATAGAAGACGCCGACGACGCCGAATTCATCTCGAGCACACCGGCCGTCCAGGAAGGCAGTCGCATCCGTCGCGATGCCTTCAGCCCAAACTACTTCAAGACCTTTTTCGTCGAAGAGAAAGAGCTGGGTCGCGGTGGCAAGGGCGTCGTGCTGCTCGTTCGCCATGAGATTGACGGATGCCATCTCGGTACGCCCCCGTTGCCCTCATCGTGCTACGGATGCAAAATCAAGAAGCTGACTCCTACCAGGTCAATTTGCTTGTAAGCGTGTCCCCGTCGGTGACGACCACGCATGGCTGGAGAAAGGTTTGTCGCTACGCACCACTTGGCCTTCCTTGAAGCCTGACATGAACAGTGCTTGTCGAAGTCGAATTGCTCGCCAAACTTTCCCATCCAAACTTGGTCTCCTACCGCCACGTCTGGTTGGAAGATGTCACATTGACACGTTTCGGTCCCAGCGTGGCGTGCGCCTTCATACTTCAGCAGTACTGCAATGGCGGCGATCTGCTTCAGTACATCATTGGGGAACAACCAAAAGAGACCACCAAGGAACAGCTCAAGGCCCAAATGCGCAGAAAGTCCAAGGGCCAGCTCGAACTCCCTCGCGATCATTTCACCTCCCAGAGGCTTCTGTCCTTTGAAGAAATCTTCTCGCTCTTCAGAGACATCACGTCCGGGCTTGCGTACCTGCATGCGGCCAACTATATCCATCGGGATCTCAAGCCGAGCAACTGTCTCCTACATAGAGAGGGTGGCGGCTTGATCTGCCTAATCAGTGATTTTGGCGAGGTTCAATCCGAACACATGGTTCGCAAGTCCACCGGATCAACCGGAACGATTTCCTACTGCTCCCCCGAGGTCTTGAGGAAAGACTCGGATGGGCGCTACGGAAACTTCACAACGAAGTCTGACATCTTCTCCCTAGGCATGATCCTCTACTTCATGTGTTTTGGTCGTTTACCTTACCGCAGCGCCAACACTATCAATGAGGAGCTAGAAGACATCGACGAGCTTCGCGCAGAGATTACGGATTGGCAGGGCTTCCAGGATGAGCGCAGAGAACGCCCAGATCTGCCCTCCAAGTTGTACCAGCTTCTCAAAAGATTGCTTGCTCTGGACCCTGCTCAACGCCCTAGCGCGAGCGAGGTTTTGGCGGCTATGAAAACCGAAGCTCCCATGGATAATGCCTCTCGAGGTAGAAGTTCGAGTCCGCCGATAGGCCTTCACAATCGACGTATTCAAAGCCTGGACTCTCCGATGCCCCCAAGCACTCCCGTGCCAGGTCTGTTACCCACGACGCCTCAGTGATCACGCTTTCTATCGAACTGACTTCTTCACAGACCCCCAGAAACAGTCCAGATTCTCGTCCTCGGAGGAAGGCTACAACATTCCCAGCCGGGTTGCTGAAGATGGATCACCCCGTCCGAGTCTGCAGACGAGTATGCAGAGACACTCAGATCCGAGCTCGTCGAGACACCGACCTCAGGCGATGATGTCCTCTCGCAGCCAAGACAGTTTCATTCGCCTGTCCCCGGAGATCGCAAGATCTGAAGCGAGTGAATCCGTCAAAGATGAGCCTCTGGCGTCGCCGCCACTTCTGATGCCACCTCCCGCCACGCCGCTGGAAGCCCTGAAGCACAGGCTCATAATTAGGTGGCTTCGCGCAGGGCATTTAATCCGGTACAATTCTGCTCCCTTACTGGCCGTCGTTCGTCTGGGTCTATTCCTGAGTAAACTGTACAGCCTTACCCGTCCCTGCTGGCCGTACATGGTCAACCCAACTGTCGGGGCATTGCTCGTTTTACTGGCCGGGCTTGACCTTGGCCTCGCCAACTCTGACACGTTCTCGAACCCGAGGTACAGAGGTGACTCAGTGGGACCAACATCGAACGGCTTGCCTTGGGTCTGGGGGCTTCGAGGCAGTGTGCTCCTGGCCATCTTGCACCTGGCTGTCCTCTGGACGGCAGATCACTGGAATTCACTGTGCACCATCAGAAACTCCTGGTCCGTTTGAGGTTCGTTGTCTAGCTAATTGGCCTTTGGCCGGCCTTCCGGCTCAGGGAAGGATTTCTGAAGGGCGGCAAGACAAAATGAAGCGGTTGCATCATTCCTACTTACCCAACATGCCGCTGGGTGTTCGAAGGATTGACTTGAAAATATGCCATTCATTCACGAAGGACGAAAGCCTTTCTGTACACATTGATAATTTGCTCGGGCTGGCCAGTGTCGATGTAACACTTAACTGAATACTAATGAAGCATAGCAGTTTTTTTGATATCCTGGTGGGCTGGTAACGGCATAGCATGATAACATGTTTTTATCCTAGAGAACAGTCAATGTATGCAGGATCTGGATGGCTGATTCTTAGAGAACAAGTGTAGTAGGACTGGCGGCCGGCATAAAGTGGGCAAATTGTCGCGCTGTCGCACTGAGCATATACCCTGCGCATCCGTCTTCCATGTCGATAGTAAAGCTCCCGTAAGCCTCGAAGGTTCGGCGGAAACTGCCGTAGTTATCCAGTCATGACATGACAGGTTGGGAGATTACGTTGGAACACGGTAACGCGCCCTGCATTTCTTTGTCCTCGTGGGAGGCATCTTTTGAGAAGAGAGGCGGGACAAGATTTGACTTTGTGTCCATGGATGATGGATCCAGTCAGGGGTCCCAGAGAGGGGTTGCTCAAATACTGAAGTACCAAAATTGCCGCCCTCGGTGCCGGTCATGTGTTGACCATGACCAAGTGACCTGTCGCATCCAAATCTTAAGCGTTCTAGATACACCGCCGTTAGTTCAAAAGCTCTAGCAAAGGTCAATGGCGAGCTGGCTCGCTGAACCCATTGCACCTCGGCATTCTAAATACTTGCGAGAGAACAGTTCTTGTTCTCAACGCCACGCCACCGAAATTCGGATGTGTCTTCACAAAGTCTTCACCCAACATCGGTGCGGCCACAAAACCACTGAGCTCATGGAGCCGTGCGACGGCATCGACTGTCCCGGCATTATTCAGAGACCCATAATCACCAACCAGTATACCTGCATCATAAGTACCTGCTTCTGGTACGGGCAGTTCTAAAGGATGAAAGTTCTCGGAGGCACGGTCCTCGGGTGAGACCACGCAGCACTTGGAGACGGCAGGTGGACCTGACGACTTGTTAGTATTCATTATTCGTTGCTGAGCTTAGACTTGATCTGCCACAGGGGCGAGGGTTACCGTAAGCGGAATGTCCATGTCCAGCTTCTGGTCTTTGGGTTCTTGAGCCTCAACCGTTCTGAACTGTCTATAGATGGTAGCCAGGCCTTGGCTCTCACAGGACGTAAGGAAGAAGTTGAATCGACTTAGTCACGTTTACAAGACATCTATCTAGAGGCGCCTGGTGCCTCGCATTAGCGTCCTGCACTGCGTACTCATGAGCTTAGCACACGAAGAAGTTGTTCCAGGTTCGGAAGAAACGCGAGCCTGAGGATCTAGGTCAGCTAAGGCAGGTGGACATACAGTCCCGCGCGAATTGGACTTGAACAAGAGTAGTTTCGCAAGTGAATAATGGTCAGGATCTGTTTGAAGTTTAACCAGAATTGAATTTCATTAGCTCCAAAGCGCCCCGTCCCTTCATAGTTATAGGGGGGTATCATTATACATTTACAGACCATGCTCCCTGTGGTATTCCCTTGTTTTGTGTCGCCTCGGACGGGCCAAAACACCCTCTGCGCCATGTTAACAGATAATTACAAGGGACCTCTTTCGGATGTGAGGCGGATCGAGTCGCGCCGATTGTAATGGAAGACTCTGGATGCAGAACCAGGACAGCTCAAGTCGATGAACAAGGAACGTGCCTCGATCGAGGCTGGATGCAACGCAAACCAAGTCACAGCTCAAGCGATATCCCGCTCATGGAGCATCTGCCACTTGGTGTGGGAGGAGTTGATGTGCGCACCCAGTGCCTCAGGCGAGTCATACGTATCGGTCTTGCCGCTCGACACACACAGGATGCAGCCGAAGACATCCCGATCGGAGTGTGATTTTGCAAGGAATCGACTTGACATGCGGAAGCCCTCCTTCAGGACGATGAAGTCCTTCTTGTCGGGAAGTTGCGGCCTCCAGCGGTAGCCGCACTTGCACTTCTTCTTCTCCGGGACCGGCTTCGAGAGGTCGACCTGCAGCACCATGGCCTCGGGGCAAAACATGCTGAACACGCTTACTTTTGGACGGAGGAGCATGGTGCCGGCACAGCTCCCGCCTGCTTCCGAAGGGGCAAAAGTCGACGCGGCGTCGCTGGTCGCGGGCTTGGGGGTTGGAGGGGTTGGGGGCGGTGACGGCGGTTCCGACTGGAAACGGACTTGATCGGTGCTGATGGTTAGAGCCGTCGTCATCCTGTCATCGTCGCTACCGTTGCCATCGTCGCCATCGTCGGAATCATGGTCCTGGTCGGAATCGGTGGCGATGCTTCCGGAGTGGCGGGAGAGCGAGCCGCTCTGCCGCGACCGGGGCTTGGGGACAGGGAGGTCGCTGGGAATAGGGCGGCCGGCCGCGATGCGATGGTACAGCTCAGTAAGCGCCTTCACCGAAGAAATCCGGGCAGTTTCAGACGTCTGGAGGATATCGGAGATGTTTAGGGTGCCGGTTGCGGAATCCGCGGCGCGGCGAAGATGGGAGACTCGGCTCCGCAGATTGAAAAGCTGATTACATAGCAAATCCCGACATGTTGCTACAGTTTCCCTGCCATCAGCAAAGCTCGCCAAGGGCCGACGGTCAAGGGCAGAGGCAGCGTGAAAAAGACAAAACGTAGTGAGGCCTACCATCTCCTGCAGAGTATTCGGACCCGACTATGGCGAATGCAATGTCGTAGGTCTCCTTCAGCTGGGTTCCGGCCGCGTCGAGGGATGTGCTCAGGGCACAGGTGACGATGCCCTTCTGGCCACCGGCTCCCGGGCCCCGATAGTGATTCTGGCGAGCGCGCTTTCTTTTCCAGTGTGTGTAGTGTTCTGAGCCCTCGGCAAAGGTGTCGGTCAGAGCGGACACGCACCCAATTACTGTGGTTGGCTCCATGTCGTGTCACTGTCACCTCGACAGCATGATGAAGGCGGCGAATGTTTCGGCCCACGTCGGACTGACACGTCTCCGCGGGGAAAGGGCGACACAAAGGAGGACGAAGAAACGAAGGAAGAAAAGATGGGACGGTGAGAAGGAGAGGAAAATCGGAATGCGGGCCAGGCTGGGCTGAGGATCGAGGACGGACGGGGGAGAAAAGAAAACGGGCAACGAGACAAAAGAAAAAGAAGACGTGATATCAGCTGAAAGAATCAGACGAGCTGAGAGGGCCTAGATAGAGAGTGAGACAAGACAAGACAAGAGCCGGCGACAGGTGCAAACAAAGTGCTTATCTCTGGTGGTGGTGACGGCGACTCAGGCCAAGCTTTTGAACAGTGACGGGCTGGTTGGGCGGTGCTTTGGGCTTTGGGACGGATGCGAGTTTGTCTGACTGACTGACCGGGCAGGGCAAGGCAGGGCATCGTCTCTGATGCTTGTACCAGCCCAGGTCTTTGATCGACAGAAGCTAGAGAGGATTGGGGAAGTCGGGGGGAGAGCTGAGCTGGCGGCAGACGACCGGAGGACTCGTGGCTGGCCGACGGCGCAGAGTCGAGCAAAGGGGTGGCGTTGGCTGGCGGACGCCAATCTGACGAGCAAAGTGTCCAGTCACCAGCGGTATCCCAAACGGGCGCACCGCACGGGAAGTTGGGGGGCGGATAGCCGACATGACATGATGCAAGGCAAGGCAAGGCCAGACCGGAAAGCGAGAAGGATTCCAATCTTGCGGCTCGCCAGATTTTGTCTGACGATTCCTGTAGTGTACCTAGTGTAGAGTTTTCAAGTCCTTGGCCGTTTGCTGTGCCTCTGACCTCATGCAAGGTCTCCCGGGACACTCGAGCCTGCAGGTAGTCGCCCTGGTCAGGTCACCGCCCCGGGTTTCGTCTGAATGACGATGAGGGACGGAAGCGCCAGGGTTGACAGGACATGTCAAACGTGTCAAAGAAGTCAATGGAACAAAGACATCCGTGCTCAAGCTCTCGGACAGCGACGGGGGCAGGCAGGGCAACCAACGTACCTACCTTACCTTAAGGTACCTTACCTTAGCCTCCTTAGGTACACGTATTTTCGAAGTGTGAAATTTTGTGTGATTAATCCAATTGAGCTGACAAAACTACCATCTAACGCCCCCTACCCCTACCCCCTACCCCCTACCTCCTACTCTCTACCCCCTACCCCCTATAACTACCCATCTTAACCTCTAGTTTAATTAATAATATTATATATCTCTTTTAAAAAGTCTTTATAGTAACTAGTTAATATTTATTTAATTTTACTTTTATTTATATATACTATAAAGTTATTCTTTATTTTAGTAAAAGTATTTTTAATATAATAGAGTTAATC